>JBBPRQ010000193.1:0-49845 GCA_038093095.1 Boletus insuetus
AGGATAGACGATTTACACAGGAAGGTCCCATATATCCCTGCTCCCTCCTCTAGAGGCTCTGCTCGTGACCCATATACTATGGACGTAGATGCTGTACGTCTCACCCCAACAGAGCGATCCGAGTACATGAAGAGCAACAAGTGTTTCGTGTGCCACCAAGTTGGTTGTAGGTCTGCCAACCACTCCCGATCCAGAACCAACCAGACACAATTCCATCATATTCCTCACTCGTCGCAACAATATCACACACCCCAACAATGACAGTCGCAAAGCACAAGAGCCATATCCACCAACAACAGCTTTGACGACGCAACTAGGTGAGATGGTAATGAGGTCCAAGACTATATAGAGAGTCTATCAAGGAAGGACCAGGGCGTGGCTATAAAGATCCTCAAGACTGCATTTGAGGACTCGATGGATCCTGACACAGAAGAGGAAGGTTACCAGACCATGGCTGCGGTACATTCAGCCTCGTACCAAGAGTGCCAAAAAGTAGGGATCAAGGCAGACTGTGGAGTCCAGTCTGTCTGGTCAAATCGATTTTCCACTCTCACGCCAGCAGACCTCTGAGAGGCTACCTGGGAGGAAAGCCCTGAGGATGACTCAGGCATGTACCCGAAGGATGTACCCCAGTTACAGACTGTGGGGGCAGAAGCAACCTGAGGTGGGATAACCAGGGACCACCAACACGTTGGGGGTTACGACATGGGGTTTGGACTGCAACCCTCTAGGCAAGAGTTGGCCCATATCAACACAGTCAAACTAGGATTAAAAAAGATAGCACAATGGGCCGTGCGCAATGAGGAAGGGACTTGGATAATGAAGGACCAAGCCAGAGACGGAACCAACTGTCCAACCACTGATGGCAAAACACCCCTCTTGGTGCAGAAGCTCGCCAATATTGGAACCAACTGTGCGGCTAGGCTTAAGACTCACGGCTTAGGCAACCCAAGTCATGACCTGGATAACGTAGGACCAGGCCAGGATTTTTGAAAGATGGAGAAGGGTCGTCGTCATCCTCCACTTTTATAGGAAACACCACTTATTTCATATCACCAGTATTTGTATCAGGGGCAGCTTCGCAATCTATTACGATTCCAGTCACTCTTTACCCCCCTGATCATACTGCGTTCAAAATCATCGACACTAAAGCCCTGATTGACTCAGGCGCCACTGGATGCTTCATCGACTACGCTTTGGTCACAGCGTGTGGAATTCCCACTTTGAAATTAAAGACTCCCCTGCGGGCGAGCAATGTAGATGGTACACCTAACCATAACGGCCTTATATGAAAAAAGGCAATGATCCTGATGAAAGTCAGAGAAACCACCCATTTCCAAGACTTCCTTGTTATTGACTGTGGCAAGGACGACATAATCCTAGGGCTCCCGTGGCTCCACAACAACAACCCGGAGATCAACTGGAGTACAGGAAAGGTACAATTACCCAAGGCGGAACCGACCAACCCAGAATCAACAAGTGGCGAAGGGGATCATGCCGCCACTATAAACATATTCAATAGAAAATGCCAGGTAACAAAACTCCAACAACAGTGAGCATGATGGTGGACATGCGTGGTCGATTTGGTACTCACTGCCTGAAAGGGAGAGGTTACACTGAAGGTTCCTGAGGTGGAACTGACCATCCAGGAGGAGGAAGTTCCCAGACTCTTAGAATGTGAGGAGGACGATGACGAAGAAAAGCACCCTGGGCCCTCCATTAGGAAAACTATGATTTCAACTTCCCTGGCTCAGAAAGCAATGAAAAACAAGGCTCAATTCCTGTGGGAGTTTGGAGATTTTAAGGACGTCTTTCAAAAGAAGGACGACGGTCCCTTTCCGCCATATCAGTCGTTCGATCATGGCATTGATCTAGACAACACTTTCAACCCACAAGTCGCAAAGGCATACCCGCTCAACCCTAAGGAGCGAGAGGCATGCCAAGAATTTATTCAAGAACATCTAAAGGCCGGATGTATACACCCATCAAACTCTCCCCAGGCCTCTCCATTCTTCTTCGTCTCCAAGAAAGACGGTAACCTGAGACCATGCCAGGACTACTGCTACCTTAACGAGCATACCATCAAGAATGCGTACCCTCTCCCACTCATTGGAGATCTGATGGATAAGCTCAAAGGTTCTCGCTACTTCATGAAGATGGATATTTGCTGAGGATATAACAACATCCGGATCAAGACTAAAGACGCCTGGAAGGCGGCGTTCATCACGCCCTTCGGCCTCTTCGAGCCTCTCGTTATGTTCTTTGGCCTTTGCAACAGTCTGGCGACTTTCCAGTTGTTCATGGACTTTATTTTCAAGGATATGGTGGCGGAAGGATGGTTGATCATCTACATGGATGATATGTTGATCCACTCCATGGATCTCAAGGAACACCACGATAGGACGAGGCAAGTATTGGAGCGATTAAGAGAGAACCGGCTTGGCCTCAAGTTAGAAAAATGCACGTTCAATGCCCTGGAAGTAGAATTCCTCGGTATGGTCATTGGTGAAGGAGTCATCAAGATGGACCCTACCAAGCTCTCGGTGATCGCAACCTGGGAACCCCTGAAGTCAGTTCGTGCAGTCCATTCGTTCATTGGATTCTGCAACTTCTACCGCAAGTTTATTTCCAATTTCTCTGACATCGTGTGGCCAATCTTGGATTTGATGAAGAAAGGGCAGTCGTGGTCCTGGATGCACAAGCAACAGAAGGCTTTCAACCTCCTCCGAAAGGCCTTCACCTCCGAACCGGTATTAAGGATGCCAGATACCTCAAAACCGTTTTACGTAATGACAGACGCCTCACTCACAGCTAGTGGGGGCATACTTATGCAGAAGGATGGCAATGGAGACCTGCATCCAAGCTGCTACGTTTCTAAGATGTTCTCACCAGCAGAACGCAACTACGACATCTCCGATCAAGAACTTCTAGCAGTTATATGTGCACTAGAAGAATAGCGGCACTACCTCACTGGAACCGACCGGCCTGTCACTGTGCTCACAGACCACAAGAATCTGTGCTATTTCAAGGACCCAAGGAAGCTCTCTAGGCGGCAAGCTAGATGGCTATTGATGCTACAGGACTACGACCTTCTGTTCCAACACACTCCAGGGATTAACATGGGCCCTGCGGACATGCTCTCATGTTAGGACAATGTGGAAACAGCAAACGACAACACTGCCGTCTCCTTACTGCCAGGTGAGCTTTTTATTAAACAACTCAACACCAACCTCCAGACTTCTATTGAAAAGTCATCCACCTCCGACCCGTTCGTTATCACGCAATCACACTCACTCCACGAGGGTGCATTGGGAATTCCCCGCTCCTCCATTCATGATTGGCACTTTGACGACAGGATTCTTTACTTCAAGGACTGGGCTTATGTGCCTGAGGATCACCGACGTGACCTCCTCCACATCTTACATGACTTGCCCGTGGGCGGTCATGGCAGGTATTACCAAACAGTTAACCATGTCCAGCATGACTATTGGTGGCCCAGCCTCACTGTGTTTGTACGCTGCTTCATTCAGGGCTGTGCAACCTGCCAGGCCAACAAAGTCAATACTCATCCAACCATTCCCCTGTTGACACCTCTCCCTGTTGCCTCCTCCTGACCCTTCCAATGTGTCTCTGTCGACCTCATTACGGACTTGCCACTGTCGCATGGATATGATTCAGTCATGGTCGTGGTCGACCATGGCCTTACTGAGGGGGTAATTTTCACTCCATGTCACAAGAGCGCGGACACTGAGGGCGTTGCACAACTCTTTTTCGAAAAAGTCTTCCCATGATTTGGACTCCATGACAAGATAATCTCGGACTGCGGTCCGCAATTTGCTTTGGCCATTGCTCAAGAACTGGCCAGGCTTCTTGATTACGATCTGCTCCTTTCTTCCGCTTACCATCCGCAAACTGACGGAGAAACGGAACGGGTCAACCAGGAACTCGAGACTTATCTTCAGATCTTTTGCCAAGGTGACACCTCCCATTGGTCGGACCTCCTTCCAATGGCGGAATACTGTCACAATTCCTCTGTCCATTCCATGACGGGAAAGACTCCATTTAGCCTGATGATGGGGTACGAGCTGCGCGCCTACCCACAGATCAGAACTACGTTCCTTCCTGACCTCGAGAAATGACTCGGAAACCTTGACGAAGCACGATTAGAAGCCACTGCCATGCATGAGAAGGCACAAAGATATATGAGGGAACATGTAACCTCAAAGTTCAAACCCTGGAAAGTCGGAGATAAGGTGTGGCTCGAGGGCCACAACCTGAGACTCCACTACCCCTCCAAGAAACTTGCTCCTCAACAGGAAGGACCATTCAAGATCACAGAAGTAATATCGCCCATATCTTACAAACTCCAACTTCCACGAACGTGGAAAATTCACAATGCCTTCCATGCCTCCTTTCTCTCCCCATATAGGACTACTGCAGAACACGGGGATAATTTCATCCCACTTCCACCAGACATTATAGACGGAGAAGAGGAATTTGAAATCAATTAAATCTTAGCCCATCAGGGCTCCGCTTGATGCTGCCACTACCTTGTTTTGTGGAAAGGATACCCATCCTCCAAAAATACCTGGGAACCTGAGCCCAACTTGGGACATGCCACCGACCTCCTCGAGGAATATAAGGCGAGGGATCCCCTCGCTTTTCCTTTGTAACCACCGCATACCACTCTCGTCGTTCTAAGTGTCAAGCCCTAGCTCTGCTACATGTCACCTATCGCATCCTCCTATGTCCACATCATCCTGGCCGACATCCCCATCTGTATCCACCAACTTCCTACCTGCTCCTGCCGAATTCTATACTGCACCGTCCTTGAGAACACCGCCGCTTCCATCGCTTTACCCTCCATTCCCACTTACCAGGACGTTCCAATACTCAGATCCTTGGTTGGCATATTCCACATCTACACCACCTCCCACACTCTCCACACCCAGCTCTTCCCAGATGGGACCCTGCCTGTCTATGCCACTGCCATGGAACAATCCATCCACAAGTCTCGAGACGCGATTCTCAATGCACTCCACGACCATGGATTCGACGATGTCTTTCAGGGACTCCCTCGACCCCTCTTCGCATACATTCTTAGACCGATACTTAACACACTCCCCTCCAACCTACAATGATACTACTTCGATGATGACGAGAACCACCCATGGGATTGGGACACTTGGGCCCGGGATGAGGTTGACGGATCTAGGAGAAGGGAGGATGGAGGTAGTGATACAGAGTCCGCCTCAACTGATTGAACTGCCTCCTGCACCTCCATCTCCATCAGCCTCTCGCGCTTCTACCACAGGACCAACTAATGGCAGTGATGGAGGAGTTAGTGGCGATACTTGCCCCCAAAGTCTTTCAGAGCTTCCCACGTCCTCCGACGAGGTTCAAAACTTCCTCGCCACAATCTCCCTTCTTGGAGCCACTACCCCACCACCTGACAACCTTGTTCTCCCTGCCTGAGAACATCCCATCTCACCATCCCCCTCAGCAAGTTCTCGTAAACTCAAATGGGCTAAGGCAACACTTCGGTTCGGGCTCCTATCTTCTGCCGCATGAGCTGTGGCAGGCCCTGCTAAGAGAATGCGAAACTGCTCACCCGCAGACACTCCCTACCCTACCTCTGGCAGATATAACAAGGATGCTCAGGCGTCGCCCTCACCGATGCCTGGGTCCTCCCAAAACCCAATAGATGTCAACGCCATCATCCTCCCTCCTTGTCATCCACTCACTTGCTGCTTCACCTGCCGGGAGTTTGGCCATCTCCACCCTGATTGCCCTCACTACCAATGTCCATTCTGCCTCACCACAGCACCGGGGCATATCCAAACATTCTGCCCACACCATTGCTGTCCCATCTGCGGAGAACTAGGACATTGCAAGGAGAACTGTGTCGTCCGTCACAATCCCCAAGATGACTATGACCCTACCGACTACAAGGTGAACAAGGGGGACTGTGACTAAAGGGGTGGTCTTGCAGGTGCTTCAACTGTAAACAGGGGGTAATGTTATGGTCTACTAGGGGGGTACACTTTTTCCGCCTTCATTACACTTACGCAGCTATGCTGCTCAACTTGTTTCTTTTCAGACTCTGTCTCTTACTCTACGGAGTTGTATTCATACTGGAGTCGTCCTCCAGATAGTTTCTCCTTTTATATCTTTTCCTTACATACTCACACGGCGCCCCACCTCCACTCTATATTTAGCCTCTTCCTTTCGTTTCATTTCCGTATGGGATTCCTTCAGACTTCCGCCCATACAGTGTTCCTCTTTTAGATTACACTGCCACATCCCACAGTTCCCCATTATCGGGATGGACTATAAGGAGCATGGTCGTCCTTCGGACTCCCGCCTCCTCTTTCCTATTATATCATTTACCTTACTTGCATGGACCAGAGGCCTACCATATATATACTCTGTACTTTATCATGTATTTTCCCTAAGCTAGTTCTACACAATATCAGCATAGTTCTAGTAATACTTCCCAAGAGCTCCAGCAGCTAGCACCTGGATATTGGAGACCATCGAGCCCACCTCGAGTCTCAGTTCATCTTCTGAGATAGACTGTGGTCGAATTCGCCTAGCAGGCTCCTCTACTCATTACCTCATCCTCCCATTGTTGAACTTGTTCAGATCAAGGTAACCTTACACTTTGCTTGTCACTAACTGCGCTGTGCATTACAGTATGTTCCCCTAAGCTGGTTCTATGCAATATCATTGTTGTTTCTAGAACCAACTTCCAAGTCCCTAGTGAGCGCCTCATTGTACCTAGGATAGAAGAGATCTACCTAGGCTTGCATTCCTCTCAAGCTTGGCATCGTCCTTCAGTGTTACCTCATTACCCTTCAGTCCTCACTCGCTATGCTTCTTCAACCTGTATCACAGCATGCTCTGTCAACACATCGCTGTGTGTTACAAAAGAACTAGCTTTTCCATCTGTTCCTACTATCATGTAGAGGACATTCCCCCACTCCATGATATCTCACTTCGGCAGGTTCAGAGCACCTTCAGACTCCCCTCCCTCTTCCTCTGGTGCTACAACCCCCACTGTGGACCACTCTTCTAGTTCCTCCCCACTTCCATGTATCCACCGTTTACCTAATGACCACCCTTACTATCTTGTTTGCTCCAATCAATACACCCACCCAGATATCATCGCAGCATACCGACAACATCAATGGGCACTCACGGACATCAACCTAAGCCAAGGTTGGAACCTCGACAACCTCCCCTCTGCTTCTGAATTAGCTGCCATCCCCTCCCTGACTCCCACATCCCCTATCATTCCTGACAAGGAATCTCCTGCTGTTTTTCATGACCCTGACCCAGAACCAACCAAGGCAGACATACAAATTGACCTGACTCTAGACGAGAACTCTGACACAGAACCAACTGATGTAGAGATGATATCAGAAATCAAGGCCGCCCTCCCTGAGGACTTCACAGTGGAGGCTGAGGATGCCAACTTCACTATCAATGACAGGCTTTTCACGGACTGTAATAAGTCCCTCACTTTTCTCAACAAGATTAGTAAGGGCCATGGAAAGACCTTGGCTGATGAAACTCGGGAACCCCCTCATTCCCGACAACTTAAAGACCTTCACCTGCATCAAACAGGCTTTCAAGACCACTTTCTCTCCCTATGACGTAGCCACTAAGGCTCAGATCGACCTCTCCAAACTCTGTCAATATGCTGGAAAGGATACTGAAGGAACGTGGAGCAACGAGTTCACTACGTACACTTCACAGTTCCAACTTCTCGCCAAGAAGTCAGGAATCACTGACAAACACACTCTTATGAAGTGGTTTATCTAAGGCCTCACACCAAAGCTCACCATGATGATTTTGTCATGCGACATGATCCCAGACAACTACAAGGATTGGATAAAGAAAGCCGGCCAGTTCTCCCAACAATTATGGAGAATTAGGGACCTACGACAGGGCGTGCCACACATTCTGGCCCCCTCCTCTCGAAACCACAAGGACCCATACGCAATGGACGTAGATGCCATGCATCTGTTGCTGACTCAGCATGCTGAGTATATGTGGAAAAATCAATGCTTTATATGCCATAAGGTTGGCTGTAGGTCTACCAACCACATAGGATCTGGAACTGACTGGACCATACGTCCCTGCCCAACCACCTCTTCCAGACACTCCAGACATCCAACTTACAAAGTTGTGCAATGATGGGCATGAACCACCACCACAATGGAGGATGATGAACTCTTGGCTTACATAGAAGCAATGGGTAGCACAGAGAAAGGTGCCACAATTAAGATCCTCAAAACTGCTTTTGGAGAGGGCAACTCATCCGCAGACAAGGAGGAAGGCTACCAAGCCATGGCTAAGGTATGGGCAGCCTCGTACCAAGAGTGCCAAAAGGAAGCGACCAGGGCAGCACCATGAGCCAGGGCTGTATGGTCTGGACCATGGAACAATCAATTTTCCATCTTAGCGCTGGTAGACCTCTGGACAACTATCCTGGAGGAAGACATGGATCATTATCCATGCACATATGCAAATGGTGAACATTTCCAACCAATGCTGGAAGCAGAAGCAGCTACTCCCATGGGTCAAGGGATGGGGCTTGGACCACAGCCTTCTTTACAAGAGACCACCATGAGAAACACAGTCAAACATGGGATCAAGGTGGTAAGAGCAGTGAGCAAAGATGAAGAGACTTGTGCAATAGGCAGAACCGACCACCACACAATGTCTAGGACCAGGAACCAACCTGGCAACCACATACAGCAAAATGCCAGTTTCTGCATAGAGGCATGTGCGATAGGTGGATCTGACCACCACATGTGGCCTGGGACTGGAACTGACTAGTGTTCCACAACATCCAGAACCGACCGGAGTCTAACTCCTGGTACCAACCAGAGTTTTTAAAGGGCAGGATTGGGTCAACATCATATCCTACCCATTGTTCTTTTTCACTTAGATGTTCTCCAGTATTCATGTCAGGAGGTTCTTCCCAATCCATATCCATGCCAATCACCCTCTACCCTCCTGACCGAACTGCATTCAATAGCATTGACACAAAAGCCCTCATTGACAGCAGGACAACCAGATGTTTTATCAACTATGCTATGGTGGTGGCATGCAACATTCCCACCACATGACTCAAGACTTCCTTACAGGCTAGCAATGTTAATGGATCTCCAAACAAAAACAGTCTAATATGAAAACAGGCATCGGTGGTAATTCAGCTCAAAGAGTTCACCAAAACCTGAGACTTCCTTGTCATTGACTGTGGCAAGGACAACATCATCCTTGGACTCCCCTGGCTATGGGACATTAATCCGGCCATTGATTGGAGTACAGGAACTGTTCAAATCCCCGAGGTGAAACTGACCGACCCAGCCTGGACATTAAACTGGGAAGATGAAGCAGCTGTGGCCCATACAATCAATGTCTTCAATAGGAAATGCCAGATGAACAAAATATGGAAACATAGAGCTCTGTGGTGGAAGTGCAATGTCCATCCATTACTCACAGCAAAGACCAACAAGGTTCATCTAAAGGTACCTGACATGGAACCGACCACACAGCAGGAGGAGATTCCAGTGCTCATAGATTGTGAGGAGGATTATGAAGACGAGCCAACTGGACCCTCCATTAAGAAAACTACAATATCAACTTCTCTCATCCAAAATGTGAAGAAGACCAAGATGGAACTCCTGCGGGACTTCCAAGACTTCGAGGACATCTTCCAAAAGAAGGACAATGGTCCCCTTCCACCCTACCACTCATTTGATTATGGCATAGATCTAGACAAGTCATTCCAACCAAGGGTTGCAAAGGCCTACCTGCTCAACTCCAAGAAGCAAGAAACATGTAAAGATTTCATCACAGAACACTTGAACGCTGGACGTATACACCCATCCAACTCCCCCATGGCTTCTCCATTCTTCTTCATCTCAAAGAAGGACAGGAATCTTCACCCCTGCCAAGATTACCGCTATCTCAACAAGCATACCATCAAGAACACTTATCCTCTCCCACTTATTGGAGACTTGATGGATCAGCTCAAGGAATCCCATTACTTCACGAAGATGGACATCTGCTGGGGCTACAACAATGTTTGGATCAAGACTAAAGATGCTTGGAAGGCGGCATTCATTATGCCTTTCAGTCTTTTCAAACCTCTTGTTATGTTCTTCGGCCTTTACAACAGTCCAGTGACTTTCCAGTCATTTATGGACTTTATTTTCAAGGATATGGTAGCAGAAGGATGGTTGATCATCTATATGGATGATATGTTAATCCATTCCAGGGATCTCAAGGAACACCATGAACAAATGAGGTGAGTCCTGGAACGATTGAAAGAGAACTATCTCAGCCTCAAACTAGAAAAATGTATATTCAACGTCCTGGAGGTTGAATTCCTCAGGATGGTCATCTGAGAGGGTATCATCATGATGGACCCTACCAAGCTTTCAGCAATCGCTACCTGGGAACCACCTACTTTGGTTCATGCAGTCCACTCATTTATAGGGTTCTGCAACTTCTACCACAAGTGTATTCCAAACTTCTCGGAAATTGCTAGGCCAATCTTGGATCTAACAAAGAAAGGGCAGCCATGGTCCTGGATGCACAAGCAACAACAGGCTTTCAACCTCCTCTGTCAGGCCTTCACTTCAAAACCCATACTCACAATGCCAGTGTAGGAACCCATGGTTCCCTGTACTTGTATTCCCCCCTTTTCCCACTTTACAGGTAACCGTTAGTCATTGTCAACACACTCCTCATCATCATCTGTGGTCCCTATGTCCATCCGAGTGTTGTTCAAGGTCAGTCCGTGTCATCCATGTTTTGTCCGTGTTTTGTCCAGGTTCATGTACTGACCAGATTGACTTCGTTGGTCACAGACGATCATTTCACTTCTTCATTCATCCTTCCCCTTTACCATAACAGTGAATATTACCTTGTGGAATCGGCATTACCATCATATGTGGTCTCGGACTCGTCAAATCGGTCTCGACTGCTCTAGAGTCACTATCTGGTGCAGGGCAGACAGCCCCTAGTTGGTAACCCTTACACATACCTGTAAAACTATTTTTGATACTGCCCATGGGTTCTTGCGCGCACCCTAGAAGTTTTCGTCAATTAGAGTCTTTGCTTGTCATATATCAGATTAGGGTTCGGACGCAGTCTAGGGTATGCCCTGGACTTTAAAAAGTCTTGTTTTAGCTATGGAGAATCTATCTACTTTTGGATCCCTTCTTAACCTGACTCATAAGAGGTTTCATTGGTCGTTGTTGAACGTCGTCCATACCTCTTCCTCGTATCTGTTACATTCCAAAACATGCATATCCATTCCCATCATCTGTATCCATTCTCATCCATCCAGATAATCTTTATCTCATCTCGGAAATGTCTATGACACCCCTTCTACTACAAACACCTACCTTAGAACCTCTTGGGACGAGTTATACTTGCACCCACACTTTCACCCCTTTAGTCTCTCTTCATAGAGGACACCTTGACCCCATTTTCTATCACCACACCAGATACATCAAATGACTGTTATGTCATGACAGACACCTCACTAACGGCTTCCAGAGGCATGCTGATGCAGAAGGACACAAATGGTGACTACCATCCTTGCTGCTATATTTCCCAGATGTTCTCTCTGGCAGAATGTAACTATGATATCTATGATCAAGAGCTTCTAGCGGTTGTGTGCATGCTAGAAGAATGGTGGCACTATCTCACTGGAACTGACTGGGCTGTAACTGTGCTCACAGACCACAAGAATCTGTGCTACTTCAAGGACCCAAGGAAACTGTCTATGTGGCAAGCTAGATGGTTATTAACTTTACAGGACTATGACCTCCTGTTTCAACATGTATCTGAGATTAACATGGGCCAGGTGGATGCTCTCTCATGGAAGGATGCCCTGGATACATTGGATGATAACGCCGAGGTTACCCTACTTCCAGAAGAGCTCTTTATTAATTAGCTCAACCTTGACCTCCAGAATGCCATGATACAATTTTCTTCCTCCAACTCCTTTGTCATCGACCAATTATGGAAACTTCATGAGGATACCTCAGGAATCCCTCACTCTTCCATTCATGACTGGTGCTTTGATGATGGTTTACTCTATTTCAAGGATCGGGCTTACATATGTGCCTGAAGCTCACCGGAATGATCTACACCACATAATCCATGATTCATCCGTGGGTCGTCATGGTGGTTATTACCAAACTGTAAACATGGTACAACATGACTATTGGTGGCCTGGCCTCACTGCATTCGTCCACCACTTTGTTCAAGGCTGCGCCATCTGCCAGGCCAACAAGGTCAACACTCACCCCACTATACTTCCACTTACCCCTTTTCCAGTTGCTTCCTCTCATCCTTTTTCCACACTCTCAGTTAATCTCATCACAGACTTGCTGCTGTCCAATGGGTTGGTTATGGTCGTGGTCAACCATGGCCTTACAAAGGGGGTGATTTTCACTCTAACGTTCAAGAGTGCAGACACCAAGGGTGTTGTGCAGCTCTTCTTCAAAAAAGTCTTTCCCTGCTTTGGACTCCATGATAAGGTTATCTCGGACTGTGGTCCACAATTTGCCTTGGCCTTTGCTCTAGAACTGGCCAGGCTCCTTGAGTATGATCCGCTTCTCTCTTCTGCATACCATCCGCAAACCGACAGAGAGACAGAACAGGTCAATCAGGAACTAGAAACTTATCTTCAGATCTTTTGTCAAGAAGATGCCACCTGATGGTCGAACTTATTGCTAATGGTGAAGTATTGTCACAACTCCTCTGTCCATTCCATAATAGGAAAGACTCCCTTCTTACTCATGCTGAGGTACGAGCCGAGGGCCTACCCATCAATCAGAACCACCACCTTCCTACCTGCTTCAGAAAAACACCTTGGAGACCTCAATGAGGCTCACAAGGAAGCCACCGCCACCCATGAAAAAGCCCAATGCTACATGACAGAACATGTAACTTCAAAATTCAAACCCTGGAAAGTCAGAGATAAGGTATGGCTTGAGGGCCATAACCTGAGACTCCACTATCCTTCCTGCAAACTCGCTCCTTGACGCAAGGGACCCTTCAAAATCACACAAGTAATATCATCCATTTCATACAAACTCCATCTACCACACACTTGGAAAATCCACAATGCCTTCCATGCCTCCCTTCTTACTTCTTATAGAGAGACCGCAGAACACGGACCAAACTTTGTTCCACTTCCACCAGATCTAATAGACAGAGAAGAGGAATTTGAAATTGACCAAATACTATCCCACTGGGGTTCCACTCACCACCGCCACTATCTCATTTCATGGAAAGGCTACCCATCTTCCAAAGATACCTAGGAACCTGAATCCAACTTAGGACATGCTGTGGACCTCCTGGATGAATATAAAGCCAGAGACCCCATCACCTTTCCCCCATCCTGAATCATTACCACCCATCCTCAAGTCGAGCCCTCGCTCCTCTATATCATGCTACCACCTCGCTTATGTCATCAACTTCGCTCAATGTCATCCCCCACCAACTTCCAGTCCACATCTACCAACTCCCAGAATGCTCTCATTGAATCCTCTATGCCTTGACCCTTGAGAACTCTGCTGCCGCACTTGCCATCCCCAGCAAATCCACCTTTCAAGATCGACCAATTCTCAAATCTCTGGTCATCATCTTTCATACATATGCCACTGCTTGTACCATCCACACACAACTCTTCCCAGATGGGACTCTGTCTATCTACACTACTGCCATGGAGCAGTTGATTCATGAGTCAAGAGATGCCATATTGGATGCCCTTCATGACCATGGATTCAACAATGTCTTCCATGGACTTCCAGAACCCCTTTTCAACCACATACTATGCCCCATATTCAACATTCTACCTGCACAACTCAGAGGATACTATGTGGATGACGACCCCAACCATCCATGGAATTGGAATACTTGGGCCTGGGATTACCCTAGAGTATGGGAACCCGGACCACTTTGGGCGGATGACTCCACCATTACCCCAGACTTCCCCTCCTTGTCCTCGGACTCCCATTCCGACTGTCTCCCACTCCCTATTCCACCTCTGCTGACACCAGCCACTCATTCACCTTCCTGAGAGGGAAATACTATCACTTCTGGAGGATCTGGTGGCGATTCTCATCCCAGAAATGTTGGTGAACTTCCTGCCGACCACTCCGATGTCCTTGCCTTCCTCGCCACCATCCCTCTCCTCAGAAGGGGAACCTCTACTTCCGAACCCACCAATATTCTTCCCACTCAAGAACATCCCACCACTCTAACACCTCCCTCCTGCCATCATCATAATCTCAAATGGTGTGGTGGAAAGATTCCACTCGGCTTATCCTCTTTCGCCACACAAGCTAGGGCCAACATTCTCAGGGAAATAGAGGAAAGCAGAGACAGGCAACTCCATTTCCCACCTCCAGTTGCTATAACAAGGACTTTGCAGTGAGTTCCTCACTGGCATACTGCTCCTCCCACTCTCCTGGATCCTCTTCCTTCCCCATTGATGTAGACTCTCTTTCGACTCCCCCCACTTGTCCTACTCTCACTCACTGCTTCACCTGCAACGAACAAGGTCACCTCCAGGCCAATTGTGCCCATTACAAATGTTCTCTTTGCCACTGCACTGCTCCCAGCCACATTCAGGCCTTCTGTCCATGTTGTTGTTGTCTCCTTTGCAAAGCATTGGGACACTCAGACGAGTTTTGCCCAACTCACTGTAATCCTCTTGACGACTTCGACCCAACTAACTACAAGGTCAACAAAGGAGAGGAATTTGATTAAAGGTCTCGCAGATGCATTGAATGTATGACAGAGGTAATGTTACAGTCTACGAAGGCGGTACTCGTTTTTCTCCAATTATCTTGTTTGCTCTCTCACCTCTTGTCTCATTCTCTTACTGTATGCAGTTGTATTCATAGTGGAGTCGTCCTCCACACTATTAGATGTGTTCTTCTGATCTCTCTCTCTCTTTACAACTCACACAGAGCCCCACCAATATCCTATTTAGACTTCCTTTCCACTTCCATTCCATATCTCCTTATTCAGACTTCTCCAATGCGGAACTCCTTTTAGTATTTCATATTTGTGTTGTGCACTTATATTTCACATGCCTCGCTGCTGCACATCAAGTCATACATAGACGGAGACAGAACACCTATAGACTTCTACTCCTTTATTTCCTTTTCTATCTCTCGCATGGACCAGGGGCCTACTGTATAAATAGTCTCACTTCACTCACCTGTATTTTCCCCTAAGCTAGTTCTATGCAATATCAGCATTGTTTCTAGAACCAACCTCCAAGTCCCTAGTGAGTGCCTCGTCATACCTAGAATAGGAGAGACCTGCCTAGGCTTGTATTCCTCTCAAGCTTGGCATTGTCCTTCAGTGTTATCTCGTCACCCTTCAGTCCTCACTCGCTACGCTTCTTCAACCCATATTGCAGCATGCTCTGTCAACACATTGTTGTGCATTACACATTCCTCCTGTTTAACCAGTTCTGATTCCTGTTTCTGCAATGTACAAGCCTGCTCTTTCTCTCTGTCTGCATGTTCCTGCTCTTTGCGCACTTCCTGAAGGTGTGCCTCCTGCTTCTGGTTCCAAAGGGTACAGGCTTTGTCGTGGCTGAAGTGCCAGACTTTGGTCAGTAGTGCTGCTGCTTCTTTGTTAGTTTTACCTTTGACAGTGAAAATGAGTCTTGTTTTCATGATCTCTAGCAGATCATAGTTAGGCTGTGCTTTGAAGTGTGGATTTATTATATCTACAAGATGCTGGACCAAGTATGAGTAGAGTCTATATTGAATAGAGATGATGAAAAGAAAAGATTCAACAATAGTCCGAGTGACAGCAAGCAAAGGAAGTGGTGGCAGAGAGAAAGCCATGCCACACCTCACTTCACTCTCATGCAGACTACACCCTATGCTGCCTCATGCTTCTACTGACATATACCACTAACTAGATGAGCTTTAGAAGATCATCAACAACAGGGTAGGTGATAACCAGCATAACAAAGTGACCAATTCAGGTATGAAGACCTTCTTGGCTGTGAGTAAGATATCATCCAAGCACTTGTGTCGATGAGGCTGACTCAAGTAGTGGCGCCCCCACTTGCAAGAAATCATGGGTAACCATGGCCATGAATCAAAGCATTACTTCTACTGCTTGCTCACATCAGGGAACATTGAAGTGCTCATGGCAATCAGGAGTGAATATGGATCCCACTTCCACTTGCAAGAAACAATAAGTCAGTGTACCTGTAGATAAAGAGAATGAAGCTAACCAGGAGGACCACTCTCTTGAGGAAGAACACTACAAGGACTATGAAGGCAATGAGGCAGAAGACAACAAGGCAAACAAGGATGAGGAGGATGAGGATGACCAAGGTTATGAGAACCAAGATGATGAGGAAAACCAGGACCCTGAGGATGAAGATTATAAGGACCAAGGCAATGGAAGAACAAGGATGACCAGGGCTTAATGGACCAAGTTTACAAGGACCAAAATGATAAGGAGAACCAGGAGAACCAGAGCCCTGGATGAAGGCAATAAGACACAAGGTGACAAGGAGAACCAGAGCAACCAAGGCCCTGAGAATGAAGGTGACAAAGAGAACCAGGACAAGCAGGGCTTGGAAAATTAAAGTGATACAGAGGGCAAACAGAATGAACAGCATCAAGGGGAACAGAGCACTGAAGATGACCAAGGCAAAAAGGATGAACAAAATGAACTGAAGGATGATTTTGAGGACAAGGACAAGGACCTTGATGTTCAACATTTTGTCCTCATTATAAGGAGCCTATTCCATCAAATCCACATGAATCCCTGGTCATGATGATCAACTGAGTAGAGGAACTGATTATCAAGCACAGCACTCGGAATACTAGGGCTTTCATCACACTGTCATCAGACATCTATAAGGCTATCACATAGGTCACTCAGTATGATGAAAAGGTAAAAGAAGCCCAGAAACAGGGCTGGTCTGTCAGTCCAGCATGGAAAGAACTTCCAATATGGATCATGGGAATGAAGGAAAAGATCCTCATACTATAACATAACCCAGCAGCATGCAATCACAACATAATCCACCAGTGCTTTCTAGAGGATCTGAACCAAGCTGGCCTTGGACACAATTATCGAATTCTTGCACATAATTGACATGTGCCAATGATTGTATACTGGATTCATGGCTGGAATAGCAAGTTATCTGAGTTATCCAATATTACTACACTGACTCTGATCATTTTCAATTCACATTTATGGGCTGAAAGGCACCATTATCATTAAGGCAACATTGCTGCAAATTGTTAGTGTGAATGACCTTCCTAGCAGCAGACTGGCACCATTGAACCTCACATGATTCACTCACTACTTCTGAATTCCCTTGGTCATAACTCATCTAATACTATTAAATGCAGTAGGCAGATCCATATCATTAGAGTCATGTGCCAGGCTGAAATGCCCACATACCAGCTCTCATCATATATGTGGAGTAGTCCCTTCAAAGCAAGGGCATGGTAGCTCAATGGTAGAGCACAGGTAGCTACAACTTGAGGCTGCAGGTTCAATTCCTGTCCAGGTCATGTTTTCCCATTGAACAGTTGTCATTGAAATTGTGTCAAATCTTAATACATACAAAATGATGCTTGCCAGCACATCAGTTGGCAGTATTCTTTATCTCTACAATGAGGAGCACCTGGATGATGAATTCAAGAAAATTTTATGGGCCATCAATTTCAAATGCCAAGCAACTGCAAGACCACCAGAGAAATCCAGCATGTAAAACTCAGGATCAGGATCAACATCAACAACACCCATGACTGCAACCATTGTTACAGTGGAACCACTAATATTATGTTCTGTCCCAACTACCATGTGTTCAAGGACTTGAGCATCTGTGAGTTTAGGGCTGACACCTTCCACAACCAATGTAAAGGCCAGTCATCCTCCCACTCCAGCATCTACACACAGGAGAACAAGCCTTAGATGGAAGCATTGCTGAACACTGATACTGTCCGCCACAAGCTCATACTATAGCTACTAGTGGTACAGTTATTTATCTTGTTTATGACCTCATGCATGTAGTTTTAATCCAGAATGAATGTGATTTGTTGCAGGTCAGCAATATTAATATTCATGGATCTATGATCATCAAAGATGAGTGACAAAGATGCAATAATGACAGGTATGATCTGTGATCTATTTTACTGATATTTGATGCATATGATGATTACCATTCATTATGCACACCATTGGGAAATTTGTTGAATCCCTCACTTAATTTGTAGTGATACCACACAATAAATTTGTCAATACCAGTTTGCTGGAATCATTGAGTTGCACATTACTACTATCCAGTGTGTATCCAATGAAACCTAATGAAAGTTGATATGAAATATCTTTAGGAATCACATGACAGTCAGTGAAGAGGCTCTCTACAGTGCAATGGATCTTATGTTCAAGCACTTAATATCCTGGCAAGCCAGTATTATCATCATATCCAGATCTCTCCATACAATTCACAGGCAAATGGCATGGTTGAACAGCATTACTATGATGTCTGGAGGCCACCATCAAAAGTACTCTGGGAGGGGAAGTTCACTGGCTGTCAGCTGCTCACTCTATTTTCTGAGCAGCACAGATAACTATACTAAAGTCTACCATACTCTTGCCATACTTTATGATATATGGCATTGAGCCTCTTTTCCTTTTTAACCTCATAGAGGCAACATTTCTCATACCTGCATCTGATGCTGACTCCATCCCCAGAACCTCCTTGATTAATTGGAGAGCTCACAAAAGCATTGGAAGGACATCAACACAATCCTGGTAAGTCTGAGGTAAGGCAGATAGGAGATAAGGATGTTGGAGATGGCTGAAGTCCAGAGGGAAACTCCAGGGAAAGAGTTTGATGGAGATAATGAGTGTGAGAGTGATGGTATCAAAGATGGGCTGGAGAAGCTCAGAGATGTCTGATAGGGGCTGGAATGAATATGTCAGCATGTCATGTTATATTATGTTCCATATTCCCATTCCCAGAAGAAGATTCTGAAAACAGGAAACTCACTGCTGTGGTCAAAACAGAGTCTTTGCATCATAGGTATAGCAAATTTTCCAACTCAGCTTTGGAAAGTTATGATCAAGCTAAACAGCAGCAGGCCCAACAACACAGATGTCATAGAAATGGAGTACTACTGCCAGTATAGCCTGCTTAGAGGGTAGAGAATTTAAGGGCTCAGCAGCCAGTCATTTTCACTCTGTAGGAGCACTACACTGCTAGCCATCCTCTCAGGAACAAGTTATAAGTCAGCATTACTCAATCCTGGCTCATGGTTGCAGGCAATATAGCAAACATTTCAATATATTGACACCACCCATCACTACCTTTCTAGCATTGTCAACCATTGCAGTCACCTCAATGCAAAAGATGTTGGACTAGTTTTTTGACCATCCTTTTGCACATGCAACTGGCATTTGGGGTTGAATGGTGCACTTCTCTATCAAGATTCATAGTTTTCACTGATCAGAAGTAGACTTTGTTCAGAGAGGATATTACAATAGGCATGTCTGGCAAACCTGTGTCTAGTAGAATGAGGGTGCATCCACAAAGCAAAAATTTCAGGATTGGATAAACTATGACAAGATGTTTACTCACCTTAGAGTAGATGGATCAATTTATTATATCTGGATTTAATCTCTTGGTGAAATCTTCAAGAGAAGAGGTAAATTTATCAGAGGTACTTAAAGACTCTATGAAGACACCAGATGGTGAGTTGTAGCATACCCTTAGACAGTACTTGAACTGATGAGATCTGTAATGGATTGTTGTAAACTAATTATAACATCATTGATTTCCACTATCTTAAGAATGCATGCAGATGTAGTACCATTCCAGATAATCATGGTCAGACTCTTGATTGTGTAGATCTGAAAGCCTCTAATGAAAAGTTGAATGACATTCAAATGAGGTGAGTGGTTAACATCTAGAGGGCTATGTATAAGCATGAAATGATTCTAGGTCATTCATCTTGCCTCCTTTATCTTGGGTTTTGTGGTAGCCCCACACCAATGTGGCCAACTCAGTTCCTGCCTGGTGTATCCTTTCTTGAAACACATCAGCACATCACTCCCTTATCATCTCCAGCCACTACAATGGCTAAACAGTCAGGTCACCTGCATTAACTATTGTAAGGATTAATATCCAATACAACACTAATGCATCAATTAATCATGGTAATCCATGTTTCCAAGATAGGGTTGAAAATGCAAACTGGACTGAGGATGAGAGAAAAGCCTCAATGAATGGAGTAACTGTATCAGATGTGGCTCATTTGAAAGGAGAGGTAAGACTTCTTTCTTTGTAATTCATCTGCCCATTTCTGACTTTCTCATTATATTAGCTTTATGCCAGAGGTTCTAAGTGAGAAGGGAGCTTCTGTGTAAGAGTCCAAATGACTGCATTTAATGTGTATTTCACACTTTCCTTTTCAATATATATGACTATTGCATTTGTGTGCAATGCTATGCCAAACCATTTGAGTAGTACCTTCCTTGGGAGGTTATCTGCATGCCTAAAAGCAGACAAATTTCAACCACTCAAATCTCACAACAGTCAAGATGATAAGCCTTTCCAATGTCTTTATTTTTCTCAGTACAACAGATATGCTACAAATGTAAGTAGGCTTCTTGGAAAGATAACATGTTGGATTAACTAAAAGTTATCAAGGGAAAGGAACACCTATCAATATATATCTCTATGATATTAGAAGAGCCAATGTCTCTGGAACTGATGCATTACAGTTGTTGTCTTATACTAAAAATGGAAAGGTTGAGTAGTAAGTTGAGTTATAATTCAAGGTGAGTTTTGGTGTGACACTTAATAGTTTATTGTTCTGATGAAGTTCATGGCTTATAGCATGGAGTGCAAGGCAATTTGATCTGGAAAGAGGAATGTTGCAGGGCCTGATTCAATACTGAAATGACTCCCAATGGATGGCCAATTACTTTTTGCTGTATCCGTTTTGATAGTCTACCAGGATTAGAAAGGCCCAAGCTGATGACCAGTTACTCTGTCATTTATGCCTCTCAAGATTATTAGAATCCTTAGTTGAGTAACAATGCAATTAGCATCTACTTACAACTGATAAATCCATTTTTAAGCATGGTTGAGGTGTTGATGTGGAAGACTGGTTTCTTCTTTAACTTTCATGAAAGAATCTACAATGCAACCATGTTTAATCCATTGCACCATCTGTTTGAAAGCCCACATTACATCATTGACATATGACAAATAAATGGGAAAAAGTGGGTGATATGAATGGGTGTATGTTGACATCCATGCAAGACCAAGGACAATCAATGTTACTCCATTAGGATCTGTGCAACATAGTTTTTACCAGTCTAAATGGGCAGGCAACAACTTTATGAACAGTTTGTATGAAGTGTTGTATGCCAAGTAGGTTGTAGCAATGACCACCACTGCTGAAATTTAGGAAGAAATTCATCATCATTGATGTGGAGATCCAGAACAGTCTTTTGTTTGAGTGGTCAATGACTCTGCATCCATGATTCAAAAAAATGAGGTCTGTGAACAACAGACAGCTTATGTTCATTGTTCTGTTGATAAGTGTGTGAAATGTCAAACAGAATACTGTCACAAGTGATGTCACTTACTCTGCCATCAATGATGTAGAAGTCATCTAATTCCTCAATATGGTATCAAAGACACACAAGGCAATTGAGGTGCTTTGTAGTGGAGAGGTTCCAAATGTAAGACAATGTTTCAATAAACCATTCATATGTAGCAGGAAATTTTTTGAATATAATGTCAAATTCATCTTATGAGATTTGATTATTGCTAGTGATGTCAATCACACTTGATTCAAGTATTAAAATGCAGGTCAAGTTGCACTGTCAACGAAAATGAAAACTGACAGAATTGTGGAGCTGTCTTCATTGCTGTTGAGATCATTTAAGACTGACTTTGAACTGGAAGTAATAAAGTTCAAGAAGGACATGAATGTTAGATTTGATGAATGGTATGTTGACTTCAATAACCAACATTCAGCAAGCATACCAAATGTCAGCATCAACATCTTTCTTCTTTTTTGACATCTCTATCTCCTCTGTAATTTTTAATTTGAGTTGTTCTGCAACCTGCATCACTGCAGTTACATTTGATTCTGATCAATCTTGCTTGGTGTAAGACAATGGTGTCAAGGATGATGAACAATGCTTACTGTCTGCAACAACTCTCCAATTTTCATCTGTTCAATTTACCATTTCATTGTCCAATAACCTGATTGCTTGCACTGGTGTTGATTGAACAGCAAAATGATTTGGATAGTATCAGCAGACTCACAGATTTTATCTGAGTCTCAAGACATCAATATTGTCCATATTTGTAAAACAAAGAAAAATCTTAAAGTTGCTATTTGTAAGATAAGAAGGTCCAATGGACAACCACACCAACATTGTTTTTTTAGAGGTCACCAGTCTACACATGAACATGCATTGATGATGGCACATGCACTACTGTTACATAATTGTTTTGTGTGCTGAACCTGTTCTTGATGGACATCATGACACACATAGATTCCACTACTTGAATGTATAACGCACATATAAGGACTAATGACAATACACAACATTGTATGTGCCTTTACACCCATCTCAATCCATCCATGATTCCCTAAACCGAAAACAGTTGCAGTCTCACTTGCCACAACACATCACACACCATTGTATGTATGTGCCATTTCATGCTATAGTCACATGGTTTGATAACATGGGATAACACCTGCATATAATAAGACTAATTGTTATTAGGGGCTCCTTAGCTTTCTTTGGTGATGTCCACTTGACCACTCTCTCAGCATGGGCAAACACAAACTGGAAAACAGAGATGCTATGCAGAGTGCTGCCCAAAAAGATGTGGTATATATTGTATATGATTAAAGTTCACTCTCATCTGTCACCCCTTCTTTATTTGATTTGTCATTTTGTGTTCACAAGAACAGCATGGATCATGAAGATATAACTGTAATGAACACTTCTCAACTTGAAGAGTCCAGTCAGTACTAGTATGGAGATCATCAAACTGACATTGCCTCTTCCTCAAAAGGAAAACTGAAAGCAGTGAGTGAATCTGCTAAACAGATAAAAAGGATGAATGATCCAGTCAAGCATTGCCTTAGGATTGCAGTTTTCAAATCTTGTGCTATTCTCATGGATGAAAAGTATGTGGGCCATTATGATACATAACTTACAAAGTGGGTTCTCCACATCACTTTTTGTCTACATACATTAATTTTGCCCTGCATAGGCAAATTGAGATGATCACTCACTATGCAAATAAGCAAGTGAATGTCTAAGCTCTTGGGAAAATCCCTCTCACTTATATTTAAAGAGGATATTCACCCATAAAAGATCACAGCAATGAAATATGTAATCCACACACAAATGATCCTGTTATTGTTTGGATTGTGAGTTATTTGACTAGTTTGTGGTTCCTGAGGGACAGCAAACCTAATAGACAAGCTTCAATCACCTTGATGCCACTTTCTAATGAATCAGGTGATCGTGGTGCCCACATTCTCTTGGGACTATCAGATCTGCCTCTCTGTAAGCACAGACTACCACACAGATTTTATTAATGCAAATCTGAACTGTTCCACAGCTATTCACAATGGAAACTCAAAAGTACTGCATATCACCAAATGGCAAAGTTCAAGAGGAAGTGACTCACCTGTTTAGTTTCTCTTCTCTTTTGCTTAGTACTAATACTCATTGCTTCCTTCAGAAATTATTTAAATGCATATATGATGCTTGAGAAGTCCTTAAAGCTAAGAGTGACATGGTCTTCCATCCTGTTCTGAATCTGAAGAAACATGACCTTGTACTCACTAAAGTCAAGATCACCAAGTACCACATCAAAGAAGGGCAAACCACAAAATATGGTTTCATGTGTACATTCAGACACAGAGCACAATATGAACTTTAAAGTATCATGCTATTACACACTATAGATGTTGGAATTGATGAACAACAAGTTGAAGAGATATGTGACCTTGGTGACATCAATATTTAACATGTCCTTCTACACTGTTTCTAATTTGTCCCACATTTCATAACATCATGTACAACAAACTTGATGATTAACAGCTTTATGTTTAAATACAATCTCATCCTTCATAACATTCTTTACAATTTTGTTCTGCATCAACAATTTACAACTTGCTTTGTACATTTTAACCCTGTCTCACTTATGTCAATATTGTGTGATCATTCAACTTTGCACTCTTGATGAGTACACACTCTGTATTGTTACACCACTCTTTCCTTGTCATTCCCAACACTGCTTTAACAATGATTATTACTCAACAGACGTAGACTCTCCAAGCTTACCTCTTATCAAGCTTCAGACTTGGCAACAGTCTCAGCACCATTGACCTTCTGTCACAACAAGTGTCACTCAGAATCCAGAAAACTGGCTGACCTTCAATGTCAAACTGCTCCACCTCACAATGGAACAGTCGTTTGCAATCCAAAGATGCCAATAAGCATCTCTCATCAACATTAACACAGAGCATGCATGAACACCATGTAGACATTGAACAAAGATGACATCTGTGATTCATTGCTTGGTCCTGGATTCATGGTACAGCTGGCAACAGGAACTGGACCTCCTTTTATGATACTTGTTATAACTCATCAATGTCCTCCAAGTTACTCATCCATAAAAGAACAGATATAGATTTGGAAAGCTTTTGTAATGTAAAGTTGGTCCAGGATATGCAGAAAAAATGGAATGGAGGAAACATAATTCATGACAATCGTCAAATGAAACTGGAACATTGGCATGATGGGTGATGATGAATAAGAAATTATCAGATTGATGTTGTTTGTACTTAAACACTTCCAAAACTTCAACAAATACATATTGCATGATAGGAGGGGTTCATTTGCCATGGACTCCATATGCCTCACTCTCTACTGCATAGCCTTGCAATTGCAATTCCTTCATCATCTCCTCTTCATCTTCTTTGACAGTATACAGATCCAGGTTGTTGATGTCCTAAGGTCTCCCACCCTGTTCAAAAATGTACTAGAGCATGAAAGAATCTGAGATGATGGTCCACATATTCCTCATCACGTTCAGCAGTAATTAAGGATTACCAACAAATGTTTGGAGATGGAAACAAAGCCACTTGCACATATATGCTTGCACTTCCATGTTAAAGAAATGGCAGGTATCTGCAAATCATACAAGGTCAATGCTCTCCATATAAATATGGAGGCATTCTCACTCAGATACTCTGTTCTTCCAAAGAAAGATCAAAATAGCTGACTCTCCTTTGAGTCCCTAGCCAAGCATGTTGGAGGATAATGGGTACTTCACATGAAAGGAGGTTGAAACTAAATCATGCTGACTTTCTACACACCTTCTAAAGTTTTCTAAAAAGGATCCATTCCACCACTACAATGCAATTGACAATGCATAACCCTGTAACTGTCTATCTGTATACAGGGCCAGAGAACCATCATCTAGTTGAACTTCAACATGACCTTTTTATTGGCATTCCAAATGACCTCCATGCTGTTGAACAACTGTTTTTTGCCTGCTATCAAATAGATTTCTCCCACCATAACCTCCCAACTGTGACCATCAAACAATGTATATCACCTTATGGGACCTCATCATTCAACATGGCTTCCCTGGTAAACTATGTTCACCTTACCTCATTTTCAAGCTTATCTGCCCTTTGTAATGCACAGCAAAGTGATGATTGAGCATGCTGTGATATGGGTTGAAGAAGCATAGCACAAAAGGACAGAAGAGTAATGAGGGAACACTAAAGGATGATGCTGAGCTTTGAGACAATGTGAAGCCTAAGTGGATCTCTCCTATTCTAGGTATGATGAGGCACTCACTAGGGACTCGGAGGTGACTAGAAACAACACTGATATTGTGTAGAACTAGCTTAACGGAAAATACGTGGCGAGCAAAGCGAGACTATTTATATGGTAGGCCTCTGGTCCATGCAAGATATAGAAAAGGAAATAAAGGAGTGGAAGCCTGAAGGTGTTCTGTCTCCATACAGGTGTGACTCAATGTGCAGCAGCAAGTCATGTCTAAACATAAGTGCACAGCATGAATATGAAATACTAACAGAGTTCTGCAAAGGAGAAGTCTGAATAATGCAATGTGGAATGGAAATGGAAAGGAAGTCTATGTAGGGTATCAGGGCAGGGCACCATGTGAGTCATAGAGAAAAAGAGATTGGGAAACATATCTGATAATGTGGAGGACAACTCCACTATGAATACAACAGCATACAGTGAGAGAGTGAGTCTGTGGATGAGAGAGTGAACAAGTGTAGTGAGAAAATGAGTACCCCCCTAGTAAACCATAACACCCTTGTCAACTGTTCACATCCATAAATGACACTGACTGAAATGACCAACTATCCAATCAAGGGCTAAAGGGATTCAAATAGACTATGGTGATATTGACAAGCAATAAGTAATGTTTCTGGACTATGGCAATATCAATGGTTAATGGCTTCTAGCCTTTGATTGAAGAGTAGGGAAAACTCCAAGAGAACAAGACTAAAGTACTCTACACTAAAGTTGTCTAAGTATTTATACTATAGGGAATTGTGCACAGACCAAGCTGTGTACTACTGAGTGATCAATGCTATTGGCTATCATAATATGGTAAGTATGCAAGGTAGTGCTTACTGATAAGAGCTATAAATTCAATTAGATGATAAGAGGTTTTGTGAGTCAAATGGAAATGCATGTGAAATGCATGTAAATGCTATGCCTGCAATAAGGTAAACATGTGTTGGCAATGAGGTGAATTATGTGATGTTATCTTGACAAGGTCACATAATGTGATAAGATAGGATATCAAACTATAATCAATGCAAGAAAAAGTGAAAATGAACATTATATTGGTAATCATTACACTGATGTACTGCAAATTCTAAGCATCATTCAATGGTAATCCAACATACCCTTGAATGATCTACAAAAAATTTGATGTAATTTGCCAGCCTTTGACATGACACCAGGAACAACCACTTTCCCAAATTAGTGTTGTTGGGGGCTGGGATTGAAGCCCTAAAGCCCTGGCCTGAGGCTCTATTTAGGCCAGACTGGGCCCACACACAGGGCTCATAAGGGCCTAGGGCCCAGGCTTGATGTTGGTCAGGCCCTGGCTTTTTTGTATTTATTTTATTATTATTATTATTATTATTATTATTATTAATCTGGATGGTAATGGTTGGAAATATTCATAAAACTAGCAGCCACATGCAGTAGGCTGGGTTCTATCTACGATGCTGATCACCATGGCCATCTTCAGTGATAAAGGTGCTCTAATTCAGCCTCTGCACTCACTGTGTCACCAAACCTTCAGCTTGCCTTGCTAACACCAACAATGATGCAACTCCTGAACTGTGAAGTCACCAAACAGCCATTGATGAGTCAGATCTATACCCATAACTCACATATTCACTACTATCATGCACTTGCAGCTACAATAATTGTAGTTGCCAACACAGCCACTACCCCTAGCATGCAGATTAATGTAGGTATGTCTCCAGAGACTCCATATCACCATGACTCATGAAACACCACATATCACAGCAATAGGAACTACTAATCCAGCTAAGCTTTCAAATAAGTATTAGTAGCTGCTTACTAATGCAGCCACCCCGCTTACACTGCCATGCATGACTGCATGACACAAACAACACACACAAATAATTTGAATCCATGACAAATGAAACAGATGCATGAATGACATTAACACACAACCAAATCATGCCAGTTAACACACAGTCAATGAAACAGGTATGCATAGTGATCAGTATGGGTAAACCCATGGATATGATAGTGCCAACCCATACCCAACCCACCACAACCCACAACACATGAATCCATGGATTGTATATTTAATGGGTACTATCCATGGATATATGGGTCCATACTCATCATGAGTATACCCAAGGGTTTTACAGATATTGATGTCAATACTATATACACAACTTGAAGAGTAGCTATAGGCTACAACATCTCATCAATAACATCCCATCCTTCAGGAAAGACCTGATCTTTGTCTCCTACCACATCTTCCATTATGATAACCTTCTTAACATCAACATCCTTTACCATTCCCATCAAAATCCATAATTCAAGGCACAGCAAAGCACAGATGCTTTAACTTGATAAGCAATTATGAGCATGTGATAGTAGATTATGGCCTCAGCTGAATAGTTGTTTGACATCAACTGAGGTGTCCAAATAGTCAAATAAGTCACAAACAAGGTATCTGCATATAGAAAACCTACCTGGGATGCTTAGATAGTTGATGGCCATGTGTGAGAGTTGAGAAAACTTTTTGTGGTTCTTGATCCACCACTCCAAAGCATCAGTGACATCCTCAACATCCATAGCAAGATATGTTTGCAGCTCATCATGTGTGGCTCTTGGCCGTTGCTTAGCCAAGCATGGGAGATTGTTGAAGACATCAGTGAAGACTTGGATTTGTTTCTGCATGGATTCTATGTTGCTGTTGGTGTTGCCACTCAAGCCATAATGCACAAGATAGGAATTCTCATAGACTAAGCTGCTTGGCTGTTGTAATCCAGTCAGTGGGCCAGTTAGTGGTCTTGAAGTACTCGAGCTTGTGGTGGGGATGCAAAACTATAATAGCTAGTTAGCTTTATTGAACAAAAATATAGAGACGCATACTCATGGCAATATGATACACATCAGATGCATTCATTAGTGAGTAATACCAATTGAGTGTCTTCTTGGCAAGTCCCATGGCTATACAAATGGTGGGGCTGAGTTTCTTGTTGTTCAATATGCCAGTGGTGAGAGCTTCATCAATGTAGTCCATTACTGGAATGAGGTTGGGTGTATATGAGAGAAGAATGCTGTCGTGTCCTTCAGAATCTACCCTGGATAGATTAGTCAGCTGAATGCTGTGCAACAACATGCTCATCTGAGATTTCAAACTCAGTCAGAACATTTGTGAATGCTTCATGCCACTATGCAACTATAATCAATATTTATACTATCAAACCAATGTAAGTTTGCCAAAGTGTTGCAATGTACTGCAGCAAGCTTGACAACATTGAGCACCATCACTAGCAGCTTACCCTCATGCATCAGGTGTATGGTAATGGCCATAAAGGCCTTGTGGTTTGGTGAACTTCAGTCCAATAATCTGTTGTGAAGCTCAGTTCCCTGTCATGTTCCTGGTATGTAATTCTAAATATGTATGCAGTAGATAGCAATTCACTTCCATACATTAATGAAGACCAGCCAGGTGTTCTGCAAGATGGTCATTGGATGTGATAAATAGTATTCCGATATCCAGCACATGATCTTGGCTCTGAAAATTATCATTAACAATCATGCATGATGTTCCATCAATTGGTATACCTTACTTTTCTCTGAATGGGTATGCTGTCTGTGCAAGTAAGTAACTTGCCCCTTCCCTTTCTTTGAAATGCAACTGATATAGATCCCTGGCCAGTGTGTCCTTCAAGTGTGCTACATGCTGTTTCAAGGTCCTGGGCATCATCAACCTCCTCCAAGACAATTTCACTCCAGCACAAGCACACATGCTTCCACATGTTACCAGTTGATACTTTGTTATGTGTGTTCAGGTACCATTGGACTCTATGCTAACAGCCCTTTACAAGACACAAGAAAACATGGCACTGCTGGTTGTTAACATACTCAATATCAGGAACAGGGGTAAAAAAATGTAGATTGGTGAGATCCATTCCTTCATTATGTGTTTTGTGATCTATTAGTTAAGGATATATTGACTGAGTTGACCCTTACCAAGCTCCACTTCTGAACTGACTTCAATATCATCAATGTTGCCTGTCTTGGTTTTCTTTGTGTGTTTTGTTCTGCAGTGGCCTTTCTTTGCTACTTGTTTGACTGGAATATCCTTGTCAGCTGTGGACTCTGCTTGACTACACTTCTCACAACCACAATCTTGTGGTCACTCCTTTGTAATGGGTATATCCAGACCACCTTGGGATCAACTATTAGCAGGAACACTTTGCTGCAGCACTATGTTACAGTAACCATCTTCTTTTTCTGATGCAGTGCTTGGATTGGCTATTGTGGCTCCTTCAGTTCCACAGCCTTTGTCCGAGTACTGGTTGACAAGAGAGCTTGTACCTTCTCCATGGGACATAAAACATATTTTGGAAGCATGATGGAAAAAGAGGGGATGATCCTAGCGGATGGTTCTGTCATGCCTGAAATAGTAATCTGTTTCACATAATTTTTTATATACTGTACAGTTGTTGCAATGATCCAAAATGTGTCATATGTACAGCATTGGTAATGGATAAGGCATGTGGTGATGACTGGTACAATACGTTGGGTATGTAACCCATGGATAGTGGGTCCATGGATTGCTCTAGCCCAACCCATATCCATAGATATCCATACCCTAGACCCATGGTGGATTATCCATGCCCATGCAGATCTCTAGGTGCATACTAACTCAACCTACTGATATTTTTCACCTGCTCACACAGACACTCATGTGCTATGAAATGTGAACAATATGCATAATAAATTCCACCACCAACATGCCACACATCCTGTAAATGCCACCAACATACAAACCAGACCTACAACCAACACAAACCAACAAAACAAACACACACCAGTTAACACACAGTCAACCAAATAGGTGTGTAGCTTGACTGACTATATTTCATCTGCTCACACAAATACTTACACACTACAATCCACCCATGTATGACTCCATTGACATACATGCTCCCACAAATGCCATGGATGCCACCAACAAACAATTCAGACCCACCACTATGTTAGAGTAGAATTGTTCACAATATTACTGCTTACATAACAACTGTACAGTATATAGTTTGTCTTGCTGCCACCTATACTACCATACCTTGGCTGTTATCACAAACAACACCTGCCACTCTGTCCCACATCCCATTCCTGGCATATGACTCTTCAACACACCAACATGGATAAATGAAACAGACGCATGGACAACAGGTGTATAGCTTGACTGACTAATGTATTTCACCTGCTCATGCAGATACTTACACACTACAATCCATGAACAACACTGCTGACACACATGCTTCCACAAATGCCACCATTGCCACCAACTCGCAATCTGGACCTATACACATGCTGGTTGTCTGTGCCACTTCTGCGAATCCCATGGATGCCACCAATGAACCATTCAGACCCACCACCAACACATTTAAATGAAATGGATGCAGGGACAGCAGGTGCACCACTCAATTGACTAATATATTTCATCCGCTCACTCAGATATTCATGCACTATGATTCATGAACAACACTGCTGGCATACATGCTCCCACAAATGCCACCAATGCCATCAACTCACAAATTGGACCTACATACATGCTGGTTGACATGCAGTTAATCAAACTGGTGTGTAACTTGACCTACTAATTTATTTCACCTGCTCATGCAGATACTCACACACTATGACCCATGAATGATGCAATCAACATACATACTGCTGTGGATGCCATGGATGCCATCAACAAACAATTCAGAACCACCATCAACATGTTTGAATGAAATGGACATAGGGACAACAGGTGCATCACTCAATTGACTGATATATTTCACCTGCTCACACAGATGCTCATGTGCTATGATCCATGAACAACACTATTGACATGCACGCTCCCATGAATGCCACCAGTATGACCAATGATAACATACCTGTACCACTGCATGCCAAATGATTGAAGAAACCTTATGGTCATGAACACTAGACAAGGTCCACAACCAGGTGGCAAGTTATGCTAGTCTTTTGAATGATGTACATGATCAACACACCTGACATAGACTTGGATGCTATCCATGCAACCACAAAAAAGCATGCAGCTGTGCACACCATGGTCAGCTCTGACAGCAACAGCTCTAATGTCAAAGTCAGCATTGCTTGCAGTGCTCATTCAAAGCAGAAAGGTTTGTTATTAATTTCTGGGCAATTCACCTGTGTATTATTATCTACTTTCTTTATAGCTGCATGACTTCATTGTGCAGCTGATGCTACATCTCATGCCACCACCTCTCCAGCATCACACAGCCCATCTAATAGGTGTTACGATTCTCTCTTTTCTTTGGCTTTGTATCAACAACGCGTCTCGTCCTCTCTCCGTGGACTTATCTTTCCTTTCTTTTATGATGACACATTCCTCTCACGTGTTCCTCCCATCAGCGTCCCAACAGTCTCCATTTACTTAGTCATCATTTCTTCCACCCGTTTCTATTCTTTTCTATGCCTGCCCTCAATGCTTGTATATCCAACATATATAAGTCGTAGATACTGCTCTAGCGTTTCCCCACGCTTGAGCTCCTTTGTCTTCTTGTACCATGTACAATCTATTTGCTCTTGCCTCACCCTCCGCTGGTTCTAGCCCAGCTCCCTTGACCCCTTGAACTACTGGTCTAAAGCCCAGTCCCCTTGACCCTTGTGTGGACGCCCCCACAAGGTACCCTTGAACCTTTGAACTACTGGTCTCAGCCCAGTCCCCTTGACCTTTGACCCTCTGTTCTATAAGTCCTCATCGTACTTTTGACTCGACGCTCTTGTCCCGTGACCACTCAAAGGCTACGCTCGTTCCTACCCGGACTAAGCGTAATAATAGGTAATTTTTCATATGATTTCATTACATCTTTAGCATTGCACCTGTATACAGTATGTGATCTTCATGATAAAGATTATCATCCAGTGCCTACTAAAACTGAACATGAAAATGATATGGGCAAGTAGTCTCTCCTTTGCATCAGTATTTGTCTAACCTTTTTCTTCCTGCTTAGACCACTCCTCCCCATCCATTATAAATGTTGATGGGGAGGAAGATGATAATGATACTCAGATTCAGGATATTAAAATCAAGAAGTGAGAAGATAAGAAAATACAAGATGTGGTTGCATTTTTCAGTGCAGTCTGATCCTCAACAAGTGCAGGTAAAGTTCATCATTTTGTGATTGTCACCCCTGTAGGCATGTAGGGTAGCTTGGAATTGACTAATGCTAATGTGTTTCAAATTGGATTGGATTGTAGAAAGGCCAAGTAATCTTGTGAATTGGTTGCTGATACTCCAACTTGTTGTAGACATCTTGCATCTAAGCATAGGTATATCTGCCTATTTGATAAATATAGCATTGACAACATGTGGTGCAGGCTCTCTATTACAAGTGGTGCCAGGAGAATGGCTTTGAGTCCATGCTTGCTGAGAATAGTCAGAATAGAAGGAAAGCTGCCATTAGTACTAATCTCAAGCCGAGTGCTCTGGATACTCATCTTAGAGAACCCACTGCTACTAAGAAGGTAGTTTCATCTATTAATCAGCTTTTTTGTGAAGCTGCAATTGAGTGGCTTATTACCACCAGTTAAGTATGTTGCCTAACCAACATTGTACCATTTGGTTGATGCCATGGACTCTAGCCTCTTCAAGCTGTTGAGCATCCTTCTTTCAAGAAGATGATTGACATTGCTTCTAGAGCAAAAAGGAGTTGTTATACCTAATCACCAGGCTACTCACCAGGAGATCCTTAATCTCTTCAAGAAGCAGATGATTACAGTTGCAAACAGATAAACACAACAATCTTTGTACTGGCTGTAATTATTTTTTTGGTGACAAACTAACACCTGATATAAGCTCAGAGGGTGGAAATACATCAATTTAGCATGTTCCCAGAATTTTCCCATGAGATTTTGGATTGGCCAAAATTTTGGCCAATTTCAATCAGGTTATGCTGTGTCAAGTACAGCTTTGATAGACATCATTGCACTCTGTAAAACCTATTGATGTTGTTTCTGTCTTCTCATAGCCCACTCTGCAGCCTTGCCAGTGAGTCCAAGTCTATATGTACTTATAAACCTCCATGAACAATTGATGAACTGCCAGATTACTTCTGTGGAACAGGCATCAAATACTTCCTGTACACTTTGTTTTGCTGCCTGAAATGTTTTCTTTGGAACCTTGTGATACTGGTACTTGCACCAACCCCAATACTGTGGATATTAGTCAGCCTGTTTGATGACATGTACAGTTTATATATACTATTTCAATAGAATTCAGCTCACAATGAAATTTTGGAAGGAAACTGTGTTGAAGAGTCATATGCCGGAAATGGGATGCGAGTGACACAGAATAGAGCAGCAGATGTTGTTTGTGATAATGGATAATGTATGGTAGGACAAGTGGCTATGAGATAATCTAGGTACTGTACAGTTCTTAGGTAAGGGGTAATGTAGTGAACAATTCTACTCTAACAATCTGTAACTACTATACTAAGATATAAGCTGGTACTATTGGATACCATGAGGCAATCTAATTTATAATGTGCCTGGTGGATAAACATACTTGTGCAGACACATGTTAGATAAGGAGCATGAGGTGACGATGATGCATAATCTATGTGATTGAGGAGTGTGTAGCCACAAGATCAATAACATGGGATAGTAGTGAGCTCCATGGGAAAGTAGCAATGAGGTTAGAGCATGAAGATTGGTTAACTATTCTTTTACTATTCGTCACTGCTAGATAGGGGTTAATTCATGTGAGATGAATGGTTAATGATCAAGCAATGGGAAAGGAGTAAAAGGTGTGGCATCTGTGTGATATATGAGGTGTATGAGGTGTTTGTAACAGAGATGATCAAAGAGGGGTTTGAACAGGATATGACACTATGGCTGAGTGGAATTCCTATAATGATCAAAAAAGTTGTGCTGGAAAGCTGCTCTGCTTTGGGGTACTCCTGGTAGCTATGTATTACATTTGGAATTTTGTGGTTTACTGATATGTTGCCCTCTGCAATAGCTGTGCACACATCTTCCTTCAGTAGCCTGGCCTCGCCCAGGGCCAGACTCATTGTCATCAATCCTCCTGTGGTGTTATTAGCCTCATGACTCATCCCATCACTTACCAAGGCACTCTTCCATTCTGTCAGAGTCCATGTTCTTCCTGGTTCTGTTCCTATGGATTTCTGGAGGTGTAGGAGTTTGTGGGATGAATTCCAGTCAGAGGTATTACATAGGTAACTTGAGTTGACTACTGACTGATAGCAACGTCCAGAGTTGTTAGAGGGTGGAGGAAACAAGAAACAGAGGTGGTGAGGACATTGGCACAGGACTTATGTGTTGTGCTCTTGCCAAGCTCACAGGTCCTCATATTTCAGAAAGAGAGAAGTCCAAAGTAAAAGGATGATGAGGTTGAGAGAAACAGGGTTGTTGACTATATGGTGACATTTATTTTCATACTAAGAAGTTACTATATATTTCAGAAATATATATACTAGTGTCTGGGTAATCTCTGGACTGGAGGTAATGGAGGAGAACATAGGCAGAGGCAATGTACATAGGATCATACATAGGACTGAGTAAGCATGGGGGAAAGAGGACAGAGAAAGCCAGAGGACTATACAAAAGGAAATATAAAATAGAGTAAGGCAGACTAAGACAAAATGGGAAAGGGGAAAGGAACATAATATGGATGTTGAACAAGGAGATGGATCTCCAATGCAAGTCCAATGTATTCTGGAGATGAACTCCAAGGAGAGTTTGATGAAGGTGTGACCTTGGTTTAAGGAACCTAATGGAGGTGGGCCAGAGGTGTTCAGAGATGATAATAGGGGTCAGAACAGGAAATGACAACTCCACACTACCCACACCAACAAGTCACATCTCACAAAGGAGTTCCCACAATCACATGACTTGCTAACTGGGGACAGTCAGCATCTAAGTCCCCCACAGGTATAGGGAAGCTATGTTCTCTAACCTTGTATAACCTCATCTAGCCTCCCCATCATTCATCCTCAGTCTTCTACTCCCCATCTCTCATGTGCAATCAAAGTCTGGAGATGCAATGCAAGTCTGAAGCCATTCCTATGTCCATGTCCATCCAAATCATGTCAGGTATTCTTTGTTTGGTTTGTAATCAGTTATTCATGTCCTAAAATCTAAAAATTACAGAATCATTTCATAAGCATTGTCATTTATGGTGACAACTTCATGTTTGCTTCATCTTTTTATTTACTTTGTCCTTGGTTACCATTAAGTCCAGAGTATCCTCTTGGACTATAAATATATGTATTTGAAAATCTGAATACCTCTTTTGCCCAGTTGGTGTTGATCATCTCTTTATGTCTATGTTGTCTCCAATATGAAGTCTGGTGCCTGTTGCACAAATTACCATTGCTCTCCCTTAATTCTTGCATTCTCAATGCTCTATCCCTTCATGAACTAATGATCAGGTGTCTCTTGGGTGTCCTTTTACTCACTTTCTTCCTTTATCCAAAATTCCAGACTTCATCCGGGAGACTTGGACTTTCTATTTCTTGTCCTTCCACCATTCAAACTCACATTTGAATCCCTTTAGGGTTGAGCACATCACACATTGAGATCTTTTTCTTTTGCTAGTGCCTCATTGGCATAGTCCAGGAAGGTCACTAGCAACTCCTTGTCATCTACAGCAGAAAGAGAACAAGGTGAGAAAAGAGGTTAATGGTGTTCTCATTGACATCTAGTTACATGCAACATGAGTAGTATGGTGTATTAATTTATACACTGGCACAGCATCTATCAGACACATGGCACTGGCCTATTGGTAAAATAGTATGTGCATGCCAGTGTGCACCAGTCCACTGATCTGCATCAGACAACTGCATATGTGGCATACATTTGTGTACAGACACACTGGCCAAATGCAAATGCATTAGTCTAATAATGTCTATTGGTGGCCTTTTGCACATTAGCCAAATGGTACACACAATAGGTGAGGGTGGATGTGTTTGCAGACTAACATGTACAGTATGTCAATATATTGCCACAGGTTGGTAAATTGGAAAATGTGTTAGACCAATGCAAACTTTACCAGTGGACCAACACATATGCAAATGTGCCAGTGTGTTGGTGGTCAGAGATTGTTTACACTGAGCAAACCCTAAGGCACACTGGTTGGACGAATGTGAATATGCCAGTTTAGTGGCACATGCTATTTTAATCGCACTGTATCCACAAATGTGTTGCTGGACCAAGAGCCATGACAAGTAATGCACAAATCTGTCAGTCCAATGATATGTGCTAGACAAATGTGCATCAATGGAATGCTGTGCATTAGCAATTGATTAATGCTTAGTACTACATCAATGTGTGCTGCTTGTCACATGTAAACATCAGTCAATGGGGCTCATGCATTGGGTGAATGACAAACACTTTGTTGAACAATCAAACCCATTGATTAAATCTAGTGTTTGTAAAGAAGCACACTAGGGAGCTTATTTAGCTGGTAAGTTTGGGAAAACTCCAAGAGAATAAGGCTAGAGAGAGGAGAATAAGGCTAAAGAGTCTTGTTCTAGTGGCTATGATATTTATATTTTGATTGATTTGTCAGCCCCTGTGACATTTGACATGACTGAATTTTTGATTCATTGTCAGCAGCTGTGACACATTACATCAGGGAAATTTTGTCTTTGTTAATTTTGTTAGTATTCAGGATGTGTGACAGCAAAGAGATTTTCATCATGCATTTGTCACTTAGAATATATGTAGCATGTGCCAATGCAGTGCAACTCCATTCTTTAATGTGAAGTGAAATTTTTAATAGTGTCATGCTGGCCATTCAGCACTCAGCCTTTTCTGTATCCCATTGCTCAATCTCATGTTCCAATGTCAACAAGAATTCCAACAGTGCTGACTATGCCTGCTATACTGTGGTTGCATGCCCTACTCCCAAATCCAAGCTTATCAGTTCTTGGTTTTTTCAAATTCATGCTTACATCTCTGAGTCCTGTCATTCCATCCAAAACTCATGCACCTCCATCTGCCTACTTTAGCTTTAATCAGCCAAACATTGAAGACATTCAGGTGATCAAGGCTATACCTGTTCCCCCTTCCAATGTTGTTGATGTGCTCCTCCACCATGCAGCTATGACACTAGCATCAACTGTCTACTCAGTTCAGTGTGCTCATTTCATTCATTCATGGTAGCCACCTCCTACTGGCTTCCATTTTGGATCATCTCATACTGGCTTGAGGTCTCCTACCTACATGAGACCATCCAGCCACCCTGGGTCACCATTGAGCAGATTCTTAAGCAATGGAGTCATTTATGAAAGAGGGCTGATGCAAAAAAAAGTCATGAACTTTGTCCAACAAGCATACATATATGGTGCTTGGAAGCTTACCATGGATGGGCTACATACTGGAGTTCAAGACTCACAAAAAAATCCACCACCTCACTGCCTATATGACACATGAATGGCTATCAGATGTATATGAAATGCAAATGCTTGAGTTGTTGCAGATTGAAATCTGTTGACAAAGGGCTGGCATTGAGGTTGAAATTAAAGGACCATATTTCCATAGCTATCTCAAATCAGCATTTGAAGCAGAAGATTACAATATAAGAACTCAGCATTGTTTAGCCATGCACATGGCTTAGGAAAGGCACTTCAATTAGGTCAGCACACAAGTGTTGGATTCATCTCCAATGTAAATGGCAACTATTGGGTTGTAATAGTTGTGGACTTTGTAGAACACCACATCCTATATGGCAACTCACTTAGAAGAGAATCTAATAATGAATTTGTCAGCCCTGTTCAATGGTAGGCACAGCATCATAGTGGCACTCAATTTGCAATCATGTCTCCAGCAAGACCTGTTTTCATGTGGAATCTTGGCATTCAATGGACTTGAACACTTCTATTTGCCAGACCAGTACCCATTGATGGACACACAGCTGGTTAACAAGAGGAGAATGAAAATATATTGGAGATCAGAAGACATCATCTCAAACATATAGTAAGTTGTTCATTCTGTTTTCTTGTGTAGGAGACTTACCTTCTTAGACCTCAATCCATTCACCTGAGCTGTAGTATGATTTCAGCTACCTAACTGCACAGCTTCAGTGTTACAAAAATGTTATGACCACAAAGTATAACTCACCAAGTCCAACACCACTACCCAAGCTCAAACAGCCATTGAAAAAGCTTCACATGAAATTGGATATCTATGCAGCACTCAAAGAGCAATCTGAGGGCAAATCAGCTGGGCTGATGAAATGGTTTACAAAATGCTCACCTGAGAAACATCAAACTCAATCAAAGCAAGCTATGCAATGATTAAAGAAAGTTTAAAGAACTACAAGGTCATGGAGAGTTACAGCCAATAATGTTAGGAATTAGTGGTTTATCTTTTAGATATTATGCCTATCACTAAACTTTTACATCCACACCATATATTCAAAGAGAAGCAATCCCTAAAAGAAAAGCATTCTCAGGGCCACAAGAAGAGAAATGAACATTACATCACAACTTACCTCATTGTACCATACTTTGAGGCTGAAAAAAAAGTCCTTGGGGTTCCTCTGGAGTAGAAGGCTATCTAGCAGATTGATGTATAGTCAGTACATTGTTCAGAGAAGTTCCAGTCATGGATGAAGAAGTGACACCCTTCAATCATCCTTTAATTTGTGCCTGGAGGGTGTATGAGCATCTTGCAGCTCTGCAACATCAGGATTCAGCATATCTTCAAGCATGTGCTGAAGCAATCTTACTATGAAGATGTTGTCAGATCATAACAACTCAAATCAAGAGTGGAGCAAAGGATCTGGTATTTGACAAGCAGCATGGATTCCTTTGGAATCTAAGTGTTAAGTGGCTCTAGGATACATATCAAGCAGTCAGCAAGCCAGATATTATAAAGAAAGTAAGTACCAAGTTGAAAAAACAATAGTGAAGACTTACCAATTAGCTTGTTTCAGGTGTTTGAGCTATTGTCTGTGTGCCACCTCAATCTTTCATATGAAAGCCTTACATCCTTTGCAACTTGAGAAATACTACATCAATTGAAAACCATAGATCCAGATTTTTGGAGAGAGCTTGATGAGGGATAATAGCATGCTGTGGCAGACCTGGAAGCAGATACACTTGAAGACAAGTCAACTAGTGCACAACTTGAGAAAGAGGTTGTGGATGACAATAGCACTATTCCAATTCATCAAGTTTCAGTCATGATGGTGCCAAGGAATGAAACAGTGGCTATTGGAGGCCAAGATGGTGGAATTGTGGCTTGTGGAGAGGCTGAGTTGTTGATTTCAGAGGTAAAGACAAGATTGTGATGGAAGTTGAGAACACACTTGGCTGTGGTAAATGGAAACGCAAGGCAAACACACTTTACTGATTAGGCCCAGACATAATCTAAATACTACATAAGTTCCTACAACACTAGGAGTCTGTTTGACTTGTTCAACAGCCAAGTACCAGTTTCATTAAGCCCCTATGTAACATGTGACATGGCCAACTGAATTTTGGGTTTGTCATCAGGTCTGTGATGTGTTACACAGGGGAAATTTCATCTTATCAAATGCCCATGTGATGTATAATAGATAAATCAATCAAAATGGTATAGTGGTACAAGTGCATCATGATAGACTGTACAAGTACCATAACTAGTTATGCTACTCTCACTAGAAGAGGTGGAAGGGATGAAGAAGAGAGCAAATGAGTTTGTCAGATTAGAAATGGTCTTAACTTTCACCTTAAACATGACATTATCAGTCACAATATATTGGCTAAATCACTCTTTTATAAGTCAGAGTCTTATTATTTGGCACTGATGGAGCTGGTGGCTTCTGAGGAAGACCCATACCATGCATGTATGGTGGTGGCACCTCAACCATCACATCAGGACTGCATCAAGCAGTCATTGGGTGTTAACGGAGTTTCTACTGGGGAAAGAAATAGTTGCTCAACAAGTGAGTAAAACAACTCTATAGTACTCACACTTAAGTGAAGCCCAGTTACTGGGTTGCTTGCACAGAGGAAAATACAAGAGAGTTGCCTGTTGGAAAAACTCCAAGAGGACAAGACTGAGGTCCCCTTGCATTATATTGGAGATTTATATACTATCTATGTGTTTGTTGTCATATTTACAATTATACATGAGTCATAAACAGTAATTAAATACATGAGATGTGGCAGCATGAGGTGCAGGTGTGTATTTAATGTGAGTGAGAAGCATAGATGTAGGAAATAAAATGTAGCATGTGTAATAAAAAGAGCAAAGTGGGAATGGAAAGAGAAGTTTGAAGATAAGATAATAGATAGGGGTAAAAGAAATGTTAAGCCCATTGTAGCTTGGATAGTAATTGTAACAGAGGGCAAGATAAGACATCTTCAGGTGGTTGCAGACAATGTTGAAGTGGACATGAGAGCTGTTAAGGATAAGTTCAACAAGGTGGGTTTTGTAATTTCTATAGACATTCTCAGTTTAACAATGTTGTTTGCTGCAGCAAGAAAAACTGACAGCCATCCATCTTTGCATTGTTTCCAACAAAGCTAGAGATAAACTAGCAAAAGAGCTAAAGTTTCAATCTTGGTGCCATCTCTTGGACTTCAACTTGAAGGAGAACTGAAAGGAGAGAGAATCATCATTAAGGGCCAATGATCATCAGACAATTCATATTACCAAGAGGTTTTCCAGAAGTTATAATTTACTCAGCCCAGAGATGGCTAAATACCTATGCATCCACACTGATGAATGCACAAAAGCAATCTTTGTTGCACACCAAGCCACTTTAGGAAAGACTCACATTGTGATTGAGAGTTCAGGAGTCAGTGAGAATAGGGCACAGCAACTGAGGAAACACTATCTATAAGTTTGCCTTTGGTGTATCAGTTAATGATGACACAAGAGATCAGAAACAAATTGTCTAGTTTTTTCCCTACTTTACAACAATATGTAGTCCCTGCCTGCATTTCAGTCTCACATGTCACCTCTTTGAATGTTTTGAGCCCATTTATGAAGCAGGAAAGCACCAAGTCACTACTGAACTGAATTTGGAAAGTAATAAGGGTGGAGATGAGTCCACATATGGTTTCTATCTTTCCATCAATCACATTGACCCATCATCTTGTAGTCTGGTAACCAGACTATCTATGAGGCACCTTGATCATGATGAAGTAACTATCAAATTATATATACATGTGAATCTATGTAGTGTGTCTGCCCCTGCATTCACTGCTATGCAAACAGCATGGGTAAATTTCATTATCCTAATCTAATTCTGATGTGCACTTATTTAGACTTCTCCTTCATCTTCCTCTCTTCTCAAAAGGCTCAAAGAAATCAAAGAATTGCTTCTAATACTGCACTGAAGCTTTCCCTTCAGATGAGAGGAATCAGAGCTTCTGTTTCAGGATTCATGTAAAGCAACATAGAGGAAATCAAGCAGCTTCAATGCCAGATCAGCATTGAATCAAATGCAACACTGAAGTTAGTGCTTGAGACAATCTAGATACAAACATTTCACTACTTATGTATCTTGAATAAGTCTTCTTACAGTGTTTTATAGCACATCACAGCTTACTATTTTCATGAAGTGTCATACTGTAAGAATGTGACCCTTATAGAATTCTTGGTTACTCAGTTCTAGATAGAGACAGGGTGTTATGCTTGGCCCAGACAGGGTCAAGGAGAGTCCTTATTGATTAAAGAGAGAAATTAGCATTGACTCAAAGTACAACAGAGACTTGGGAATAAGTAGAGTTCAAAAAATTTGGGCATTATCCAACAGTTCAAAGGTTTGAGGGAGCTGGGCTGGCACCAGCAGAGTTGAGGAAATCTTAGAAACTTGGGCTAAGACCAAGAGAGAAGGCAAGAGCATATATTGTAAGGGAGCTCAAGCATGGGGAAATACATGAGAGAGGACAAGGTTTTGTATACATAAAGTATAGAAACTGAAAGAACATTATAGAATAATGTTAGTAAGCATAGAACACAGAAGAAGGAGATAGAAAGTGAAGGAAGTATATGATGACAAAGCAAGGGGATTCTGTCAGAACACTGGCAAGAAGGAACTGGAGATAAGGGTTGGTCATCATAGAAAGGAAATTGAGTCTGAGATAAGAAGCACAGCAGTAGGATAGGCAGTAAGAGGAAAGAGAATAGGGGAAAATCATAACATTACCTCCATGTAGACTGTTGAATTACTGATGAAAACTAAAGGTCCCTATACTCTGCAGCAGGGAATCCAGTCATGTTACTCTCAGCAATGGCATTGTAAAGTGTGTTGGACTCTGGGGTAGGAGGGTGACAAGTGGGATTAGGAGTAGAGATGTGATGAGGAGGAAGAATAGGATGTGGACAACCAGAAGATCTAGAAGAATCAGAAGCAGTAGATGAATAGAATGGTTGATGAGGTTGACAAACAAGTGGGGCAGATCCATTGACTATGGCCAAGTCTCCAATGGAGATCTAAGGGGCACTGGTAATAGGAACAGTTGACACAAACATGTCCTAGATAATGGCAATTGAAACAGAACTCATTGTAGTGAAGATGAAAAGAAGATAATGGGATAGACCCATTGTTTCCAGTCCACCAAGCATTAGTACATTCTAAGGAATGGAGTTCTTTAGGAAAGAGTGGAGTAGAGAATGTGGAGGGAGTACTAGGAGTTGTTGTTGCAGTAGAAATATGAGAAAGAAATGTTGGTGAGGTAGAAAGATGGAGACAATGCATGGAAAGAAAGGAGACCTGGATGTTGGCAAGATCCAACTAAATCAATGAGAAACTCTTCCATCTCCATCTGATAGGCAAAAAGGTCAAGAGCACTGAAAAGCTGACTGTTATGATCTACAGAAGGGGTACACTTTTTCACTATACTTTTTGTTCACTTGTCTCCAGACTTGTTCTCTCACACCGTACATGGTTGTATTTGTAGTGAAGTTGCCCTCCACATACTTAGATGTGTTTGTCACAATCTTCTTATCTCATGACTTACATGGCTTCCCACCATCCATGCCTATATTTAGACTTCCTTCGATTCTGTTCCACAATTGCCTTATTCAAATTTCACCAATTGCAGAGTTCCATTCTATTTCATATTTGTGCTATATGCTCATATTTCATATTACTTAGTTCAGACTCCAACTGCTGCACATTCAAGTCATTGTTGTATAGAGATGGAATCTCTTTGGGCTCTAGCTCCTTATTACCTTTTACATCTCTTGCATGGACCAGGGGCTGACCATATATAAGCTAGTTCTATGCAATACCAGTGTTGTTTTCTAGTGACCTATAAGTCCTGCAAGATTCCAGGATAGTAGAGATCATCAAGTCTTTGCATCATCTCGAAGATAGACTTTGTTCCTCAGACCTTCTTCTTATCACTCATCCTTACTTTGATCCATGCTATGTCTCTTTGACCAGTACTGCAGCACCACTTGTTGCTACTACAGTGCTGTGCATTACAAAAGAACTAGATTTTTCCCTTTGTCTATCAAGATCCATACTTTCTTTAGACCTTGCTACAGCAGAGTTTCAGAGGGTTAGAGGTTCATATGACTTGAAGGGACAAGGTCTGGTTGGAGATCATAAGAGCAGAGTTACAGAGGTGGAACGTAGGAGTTGGATTGAAGTCCAGAGGGATGGAAAATAGAGGAATGGTGACCTACACGAAATCAATTGTGTGCTGAATCATAGTTATACTTCTTTCTCTAATTTCTAGCTCAACCAATGGCTACAAAATTCTGATACTCACAAGATATGTAGCTTACTATCTAAACTACCCACCCTCCAATTTTCAGCTCAATAACTTTATTGCTTGCAGAGATATTAACAAATATCTCATGATTCACCTAAATTACCACTGTGTACCCAACACACAGATGATGTAATAATTCTATACACAGACAATTAGCCTCTAGATAGATTAGATAATCATGTACTACACAGCTTGACCTGCATAGCCATATATCACATGACCACCTGCCTGCTTTGAATGCTACCCAAATTGCCATCCAAGCATAGCAGTGAGTTACTTAATCTATGGAACATTCTAACAGAATGCATAGCCATAGGGGTGTGCAGGGGGGATTGTGACTCATGAGTACAGCCTTGTCCAACTCATTATGAGTCATCCTTGCCACACAGCAATCCTAGTCATTTAGTATACATACCCAGTCACATTCATACTTGGCAGGTAAAATGACTCACAACATAGCCTTAAAGCTGCTTAATGTAGAAACATGGCCACATGTAAAAACAGTATATAAGGAGTGGAATTTTGCCAGCAGGTCTCAATCAATCAACACCCCAGAGAGTTTCAGACCTCTGAGAGATCCAGAGCCTTAGAGCTCATAAATTAGATAGATCTCTTACATATCTTGGTAGCTAGTACTTAGCAGAAAACACTACCAAGTATAGGAGGCCACTAGGCAGAAAAGCTCCTAACCCTTCTTATCTAAGCCATTACTAAGTGGGCTAATACACAGCCACCTGAAACCTAAGCAAATCTAGTTTAGGAATACTTAGTACTTGCTGCACACATCACAGAGATCTTGCTGACATACATTTCACTCCAGTTTCCCAATAAAGAAGGTTTATAAATATCCCATATTGCGTGAGAACTGAGTGACCCTTTAGGGAATTTTCCCACACTTCATTACTCAACATAAGCCACACAAATTTCCAGGAATCTAGCTTTTCTTTTAATAGGCATATATTCACTGTAAGACCTATAACTTTGTACACACAACCAAACAACTCATACTCTCACCCCTGAATAATACTATATATAGTAGTATATTCACACCTTGAACAGCAACACAGCTAGTCTTAGGATTACCTCACAACTTAGAGTACAAATCCTTACACTTCTTCAGCTAGATACATCTAGTAACTCATTAGCCTCTATCATTAGGAATAGTCTACAAGTTCCTTATACCTTTAGAACCTATAATAGCTAGGATCAAAGCCAACCCTTTTACCTTGATTAATAATTGGAAAAGGAAGAACAACTAGGGATCCAATTAGTTAAGTTTCTCACTCACTCAGTAGTTTATTTCTTTTATTTCTTCCGTTTGATCTGGTAGGTAGAGTTGTCCTATCACCAGCTTATAACTAGATTGGGCCTGGAGGATTGATAGCATAGGATTTTCCCCTAGCAAATCCAGCATCCACTTCCTGTAAGAACGACATCGTGAACTGATCTTATCATCTCACAAGCAAGACCTTAACTCCACATGCATTATCAGTAAGTCTTCATTTCATGAGACATCTGACAACCAGTTCAGTAACCAATGTTTTCTAGGAGTCATAGATGTTCTGCACTTCAGGCAAGAATGTCTGAGATCACATATGCTTGAAGGCTGCTATTTTTATTGGTATGTTACACCCACCTTCTATCGGAATCTCTGACTTCTGACCTTGTTTTCAAAGGTCCACTTATGATTCCAGTCAAATGCAGTTATGGTAAACATTCATTATAGTTAAAGATTGACGACCCATTGCCATCTGATTGTTCTCTCATAGGGACCTGATCCCAGCTGTCTCTATGAACAGCCCTATGTTCCCCATCAGCAGATGCAAGTATTGTGCTACACATGTAGAACATGATATCATCAAGAATGCTTGACTCATGTTTCTGAGCCAGAAGCTTAGATCAAAATCCAGGAAAGATGGGCAGCTTGATCTTCTGAGTCTGCCCTAAGCCTTGTTCACTCCACCATGAGTTGCACAAGACATGGTCATCCTCACATGGTAGAGGGTGAATATTCTAAAGTCTATCAGGCTCAGTCCTTATTAAGTGTCCTCATGGAAGGAGACAGGAAGGGATATGACTGTTGGATCCAAAAACATGGTACAGCCATGGAAATTGTAGAGCCAGTTTCAGATCTGGTGCATGATTGGTTTTCATGCCCTAAATGTAAGCATGTAATATAATGATGCTTGTTTATACTACTAGACCAACTGCATGTCTGGGAAAGAGCAAAGTACAATTGTTATGGAAAATAAGATATGAACTGGAACTGTAATGAAATTGAATTGAGATCAGCACCCATTCCCATTCCCATTCCCATTCTCATTCTTGAAATGACAGTTATGACAGGTTCATCTGTTTCTATTGATTACATCTATGCACTCCATCAAGAAATGCAAATAAGTCCAGTTCCTCATTGCTTGTACTTCTTCTTCCCAAAGCCTACACTCTCCTAAGGTGAAACTTGACCACATTGAAACCTTGTCTGTGCTTTACCATTGAGACAGCTATCTCAAGGAAATACAAGGCTTTCGTCAAATCAGAATCACCATCACCTCCAGCAATATCATAGATATGCTTCATGTGGAAATTGAGCACTTGACTGCCTGACTCCACTAGGCTGTTGCATTCCACGCTTGACATGTCTGGATCCATATCTGGATCTGGTGCAAAGTCCTCAGCAGGCTGTAAGGTATTCAGACTCACGTTCATGCTGCACTTGAAGGCACTCTACCTCATGTGTGTCTAAAATACATAGTTGACTTTTCGCTTTTTCCTCTTCCTCTTTCAATGCATATAGCATGGCAGCGGCCACAGTCTAGTAGTCAGCTTGTATCCAAATATCAAAAATGGATTCCCATTTCTTTTGTTGTTTGAACTCGAGGTTAAGATAGATAACACAGGAAGAAGGATCAGTAGGTGATCTGTTTTTTTGAATCTGTTTGGCGAACTTTTGAATGATTCTTTCAGTTCCAATGATGTGCATGCCCATTCCGACCACAAGTAAGAGATCTTGCATCTGAAATTCAGTGATATCCTGAGAATCAGGATGTTCTTGGCCATACAATACCACATTGACCTGCACGAAATCAATATCATGCTGAGTCATAACAGAAACCCTTAGATTTCAAGCCTAATCAACAGTTGGAAAATTCTGATATTTCACTTACAGGTAGTCTACTATACTAGCTACCTATCCTTCAAGTTTCATTTTCTCATTCCAAACCCTTCAAGAGATATTCACAAATCTCCTCTGAAGCACCTCACACTAGTGTTTACTACACTAAGAATTGTACACTTTATTAGCCTCCTGTATATAGGAAAGCCCCTATGTAAATTACCTAATCATGTAGTGCATTGCTTCATCTGCACAGCTCTAGAGTCATATGTTCTTGCAGCATAGCATTGGATTTGTTTGGCTTAGATTACACAATTATAAGGTTTTGAGGTCTCCCAGGATACACACAGTCTTATACCTGTGCAGAGTTTCTGTCCCTTGTGCACAGCCTCAGAATTGGATGAGTAATCACCAAGACAATATTACTGTTACAATTCTCTCCTTTCTTCCTGGTGTTGTACCAATACACGTCTCGTCTACTCTCCATGGACTTACTTTTCTTTCTTCTATGATGACACATTCCTCTCCCATGTTTATCCCACCGGCGTCCAGATGGCACCTACTTACTTAGTCATCATTCCTTCCATCTGTTTCTATTTCTTTCTATGCCTACCCTCAATGCTTATATGTCCAACATATATAAGTTGTAGATACTGCTCTAGCGTTTCCCCATGCTTGAGCTCCATTGTCTTCTCTTACCATATACAATCTAGTGCTCTTGCTTCACTCTCTGCTGGTTCTAGCCCAGCTCCCTTGAATCTTTGAACTACTGGTTTCAGCCCAGTCCCCTTGACCCTTGTGTGGACACCCCCACAAGTATCCTTGACCCTCAAATTTCTGCTCTATAAGTCCTTGTTGTACTTAAGACTTGACGCTCTTGTCTCTTAATTGATCAAAGGCTATGCTCATTCCTACCTGGACCAAGTGTAACAAAAGCTCAAGTGTGCCTTGCTAGCTACCACTGTTGTGAGCTGCCAAAATTTCGCAACCACCAAGACTTCCTCGTTCTATCTGGGGACTTTCCTGACAACCCCCTCCCTCTGAATCCCTTGACTCAGAAATCTCTGATTCCCCTGACAAAGAACCTTGGAACGTCTCTCCTGACCCTGATGTACTGATCCTATCCAACACCGAACAAGCGGCTGAGTTAGATCTCTCATATAACTTCTCATTGTCGCTCTCTATCCCTCATGTCCCCACTCCTCCATCTCCCACTCCCACAGCTTGACGACCTCCATCCTTTGGTAACATTCCCCTTGGACGAACTCCTTCTAGCTTCCTACTTCCAATCAACCTGAGACCTTTCTCCCCGCCACCTATGTCTACCACGAGACCCACTGAACTCCGCCTAGGGACTCCAGAACCCTATGATGGATCCTATGAAAAAGCCAACCAATGGTTGAGCTCAGTCGTCACCTACCTCATCAATGAGGATGTTTATAACATGGACAACAAGAAGGTCACTTTTGCCCTTTCTTACATGACCAAAGGTACTGCTGCTACCTGGGCGACCACCTTTAGACAAGCTGCTATTGCCAAACTTGCCACTGGTACCACCATCTCCCTTGGATTCTATGTGGACTTTATCACTAAGTTCACTGCCTCGTTCAAACACACTGACGTCAAAGGCAACTCCCTTGCCTGGCTCATGACCACCAAAATGGTCAAGCAGAAGAATGGTAAATGGGAACCATCCTTAGATTCCTATATTGCCCAGTTTTCCAACCAAGCCGCCATCTCTGAAATCACCGATGACCAAGTCCTCATTGGATACTTTTACTCTGCTATCCCCACCAGCTTGATGTGCTGAATCTTTTCTATGGATACTGTTCCTGACAAGATCACTGAATGGATCTCTAAGGCTCAGAAATTCCAAGCACAGTTTGACTGTGCCAATGAAGTCGCTCATTGAGGAAAGAACACTCCTCTCCCTACATCACTCCCTCCTCCTCCTTCCAAAAGGAGAAAGACCCCAATGCCATGGACGTTGACGCCGTCTGCCTCTCCAAGATGACTCCTGAAGAATGTCAACACTGCATCAAAGAAGGATGTTGCTTCCGCTGCTGCAAGACCGGCCATAGA
>JBBPRQ010000194.1:0-49828 GCA_038093095.1 Boletus insuetus
GTGCTAGCCGCTGGAGCTCTCGGGAAGTATCACTAGAACTATGCTGATATTGCATAGAACTAGCTTAGGGAAATACATGATAAAAGTACAGAGTATATATATGGTAGGCCCCTGGTCCATGCGAGTAAGGTGAGAGATATAAAAGGAAGAAGGAGGCGGGAGTCCGTAGGGCGACCGTGCTCCATATAGTCCATCCCAATGATGTGGAACTGTGGGAAGTGGCAGTGTGATCTAAAAGAGGAACGCTGTGTGGGCGGAAGTCTGAAGGAATCCCATATGGAAGCGGAACGAAAGGAGAAGGCTAAATATAGAGTGGAGGCGGGGTGCCGTGTGAGTACGTAAGAAACAGATATAAAAGGAGAAACTATCTGGAGGACGACTCCAGTACGAATACAACTCCGTAGAGTATGAGATAGAGTCTAAAGAGAAACAAGTAAAGAAGAACAAGAGCGTAAGCGTAATGAAAGCAGAAAAAGTGTACCCCCCTAGTAGACCGTAACACTTTTCAGTATTTTATCTGTTGACAAGTCTATGTGTTATGGTCTACGAAGGGGGTACTCTTTTTCTCTATATCAACTATGCTGCTTTACTCGTCTTTTCCTAGACTCTGTTTGTAACGACCCTTGTTCCAACTATATCTTACAAAGGAACCTTGTGACGTCGTGAGTCAACTGATGGTAGGATATGTGATCCTAGAGACAACAGAGGATTACTAGCAATAAGAGGAAAGAACAGAGGTGAATAAGACTAAGGTCTGTACTACTATAAGTACAACTATATATACTATGAGAGACCGTGCACAGACCAAGCTATGCTAGTGGCTATACTGACCATAAGTAGTTAATAGTATGATCACTGGGTACCATGAGGCGATAAGAGAGATAAGAGGGACTTATGCTATAGGCTCTAGATAAGAGCGGTTAATGCTATTGGCTGATAAGGGAAAGTGAGTCAAGAGGAAAAGCATGAGGCGACGATAAGAATGCAATGTGTTCGCCATGAGGTGCATAGCTGAGATAAGAGATAAGATCATGTGACTAAGGTCATGTGATTGGAGTTGGACAATATGTTGTAGTATGTTCGGTATTTCTGTAATAGATTAGCAATGATTAGGAAAGTGAAGTATAATGAAATTTCCTGTAGTGTCGGCATTCGGGTTGGCAATATGGGTGAGCGTTACACTGTTTCTCACTCTACGGAGTTGTATTCATACTGGAGTCGTCCTCCAGATATTTAGCTTATTCCTTCTGATCTGCTTCCACACAGGATTCCTTTGGACTTCTGCCTGTGCAGCGTTCCTCTTTTAGATCACATTGCCACATCCTGCAGTTCCACTTTATCGGGATGGACTATACGGAGTATGGTCGTCCTTCGGACTCCCACCTCCTTTTACCTTTTATATCACCTACCTTACTCGCACGGACCAGGGGCCTACCATATATAAACTCTATACTTTTACCCTGTATTTTCCCTAAGCTAGTTCTACACAATATCAGCATAGTTCTAGTGACCCGAGAGTTCCAGCGGCTAGTACCTGGATATCGGAGACCGTCGAGCCCACCTCGAGTCTCAGTTCGTCTTCTGAGATAGACTGTGGTAGACATTGTCCTAGCAGGACCCTCTATTCATTACCTCGCCCTCCACTCGTTGAACTCATTCAGACCAAGGTAACCTTACGCTCTGCTTGTCACTAACTGCGCTGCGCATTACACTATGTATCTAGGACTCCCTAGAGAAAGACAATGATTCTAGCTTGAATAATGACTTCAGGTTTTTTAATGGTAGAAAAGTGATGGATAGGCAGTGTAACAGCTTTTATGGAATCTCATTGTAATTCTAGTGAATGTCTATGTATGACAAAATGTATGCTTGATTCTATGGTGTCTGTTAGCATGCACACCAAGCTCTACACTAAGTAGTCCATGGTCTATATATACAATCAATAATGTTGGGTATCAAGACTCCATACTTTCATCTCTTCCAACAAAGAAAGCAAATACTAAACAAAATCTCACCAGCATTACATCTCTCCCCTCAAGCCAAAACACATAGTTAACCCTACCAACCACTTCACATTCTCAGATCCCTCCATCCTTGCAATCCAGAATAGCATTAGCAAACACCACTACAGTACTCCATCCACACTGTCTTCTTGGACTATATGCACCATATTAGAGACCTGTGCATTCAAACAATTACCATAAGAACCCCTGAGATTTATAACACACCCCTCTGTAATATTGCCCTCCCATAGTATTATCATTGTATGCAAATATTATAGTGCCACTCACATTGTGCCATGCAATGGCAGTATGTGGGAAGTAGATGACATCAGTGGATCAAGAAACCCAAAATCAAGATCAAATGCATTCAAAAGGTATCATTGAATAACACCACCTTATCTCAGGTAATGTGTACTTTATCTATATGCAGAAACAATGCACCTTTCTTTGAAGTCCAGCAGTCACCACTGCCCAAGCACAGACCTTTGAGTGGTTCATAATGAAATGGGTGTAATGTATAGATGACATAAGACAGACTCATGCTCCCAAGTAATAAAACAATCTCATACACCATTTAACAGAGACTAAACTATCATGAGCGACAAGAAATTAAATGCATACATGTTGGAAGACACTAATTAATCATGAGTCAAACTCACATCCATGCAGACTCCTTGATTGCTCATACATGCAGTTGAGATCATCAGCTAAATGATGTCAGATGATCACATTGAACAAACAACTATGGACAATGCTGCATCCCTTTCTCCTTGCATCCCATCTTGGCCTTAATACACAGATGAACATTTGATCCTAGGAAATATCATGTGTCATCTAATGCACACCAAGCACCAGTATTCAACAGCAGTCAAGAGCAGTCATGCTGGTAGTCTATGTACCATCAAAAACAGGTCAAGGAAAACCCAATAAAAGGTAACAACCCACCAAATGGAACGTGATACACTGTGTGACAACACTTGGGTCGAGACATACGTGTAGTAGACGACGGCGCCTGTCAGACAATTCCACGTTGGATATCATCACTATCATATTCAGGCGTGCGGTGTACCATATTTATTTGATTGCACTATATGTGAGATGAGGCACGTTCTTCATTGCCAAGGATAGGACGGGATGTTGCGCCGGGTGGGAAAGGTAGTCTGCTGCGGAATCCTGGTGACAATAACCGAGGACGACCGCCTGAGCGTTCGCCCACCTTTGACGGTCAGCCAGACAGTTCAAGTCCAAGCAGGATGACGATCATGGTGCCGGTGGGACAGACTGAATTCAGGAAATCCGACCCCGTTGAAGCCACTTCACCTGCCAAAACGCATTTTTTGTAAGCACTCATGCGTATCAGCCCATCGAGGTTCTCTCACACTTGCTCTAGCACTCTCAGATGACGAACGTGTCGGCCGGATGATCGATTGGTCGACCGCACCTCCGTCTCTCTGTACCAAGGATACCATATGGAAGTCCCCGCCGGCAAGGACCTCCGCCTTGCTGAAGCAGCACTTGTTTTCCCGTTATCCATCAGTGATAGATGATCCCGGGCTGATACGACGGAGTTTGTGTTGAAGATAGTATCGCCTTGGAATTCCCCAAGAACGTAAGCGTGCAGGTTGAACATGGCGTATCCTTGTTTGGTGGGTGCGGCGATATAGAATCCATCGCCATGTAAAGTTGAACGTGGCGCTTCTCTTCAAAGCAAGCCTGTGAATAAGGAAAAAGAAAAAGAAAAATGTACCAGTGGCAACTTCCGAGAACTGGAAAATAAACCCGCTGAGCCAGTCCATGGGTGCAACATCCACATGGAAAAAGGTCTCGAAGCACACACACAGGGACTTTGGATGATGATCGGACTGGCACTGCGCATGCCAAGTGCTTGGAACAGTATCGAGGGGCTTGACTAGTACTACGATCAGAATGAGATCGCTGCTGCAACAAGAACATGTAAGGCACACGCTGGACCGATAGCCTTGAACATGATGCGAAAAGCAGAGTCCGGCCGCCGTGAAGCCCGAGCGACAGTGGTTTCAGCCTTGAGCCCGCCGGGTATCCGACACAGTTTCAAAAACAAGGACGCAAAAATTGGGATTGACTCGACGGGGTCGGTCCTTGACGATACTACTAAGCAGCCCTCTCGCGATGGCTAGGCGTTTCCGTGATGGTCGAGCAGACGACAAGAGAAGCGTCGAGTCAATGGACCTTTGCACAGCTCGTGCCGTAAGGCGACACACATGCCCATGGGTCTGGCAGCCAATCATAGAGGCCCAGACTCCCCTCGGAGGACAACCGTTCTCGGCTCGACTCGGCTGTCGATCTCTTGGCCCATGAAACGCGCTTGGCCCACACCGCCAGCTCAAACAGAATAAAAAATGATACACACGTTCCCCCATCAAGCTATCAATCATCAAGCCACTCAGTCAACCATCAATGTTTCATGCCAGTGGATGCAGATGGTGACCAAAACCCCGACTACCTCATAACAAACGTGTGGATCGAAATACAACATTGGATTCAGATGCTATGAAAAGGATAATAAAAAAAGAGCACAAACACATGTGTATGCAAAGAACGTGATAGTATACGCATGGGATGGAAAAAGGGGATACAGATGCTAAGTCTATACGTAGAGGAGGGGGACAAGGTGAATCGAGAATAGTGCAGTGGGTAGCGCGGGGGAACAAGGGAATGGCAAGCATGCCAATGATGTGGCATGCGACGCAGAAAAAACGACGATGAGTAGTACTATCACTGTAGAAATGGGAACGATCAAACGAGTGAACACACAAAGCACGAACCGGGAATACAGACACAAGCCACGATACGGAGTCACCTAAGGCACCACGCCAATCAAAAGACCCATCATCGCACCCGCAATCAGAGCCGCTACAAACGATGCTCTTATCACCACCTCCCACTGCGCCCGTTTCACCACCGGCGATTGCACCTGCGTCAACGGCGCCGCAAACGCAGGTACACCCGCCGTAAACGACGGTATCCACGTCGCAAACGAAAACTTGCGCGTGGCCCTTATCGACGACGTGTCCGAAAACGAACTCTTGTCGCAGATCTCCGACTTGGCCGGCGATGGCTGCGTGAATTGGTTCTTACACTTGTATTGGGCACGGCCTAGGAACCCCCCAGCGAGCGTGGGGGACGACGATGTCGACGAGGACACGGGCGCCACCCAATGGGCACGCGACCCGTCCACGGCCGCACCCCCAAACGACGGCAATACGCTCCCCCCTGGCAATGACATACCATCACCCCCACTCGTACTGTCCCGACGTGGACCGACCCGGATATTGGGTGGCGGCAACGCGTCAAAGTCGAAATAACACGCACTCCGTTGACTGCGCAGAGACCGCATGGTCTCGCTCAGACTCGTGATGCTATTGGTGTACCCATTCGGGATGAACCCCGCCGTCGGGCCGTACTCGGACGGGCTCTTGACGCTACTCCGAGGGGTCCGCGTGGCCTGAGACGCATCCACCACGGCCGGATTGCCAGCGGCGTGCGTCCGAGTGGGTAATCGACCAGTCCGCGGGTCTGGTCGTGTATGCACAGGCTCTAGATATGTGAGAGACGGTGGCGATAGACGGTACTCGTGTCGGTACAGACACGACGCTGTCGCTGGGCCCTCTGGCGCAGGCACGTCGTCGAAATACGCAGGCGAGACATCGATCTCGTCGCATCCCGCCGACGGACACACGACGGATTCGCAGGATTCGCAAGACGTTCGGGCGAGACTCGGGTCGGATAATTGTGCAAAAGGACGGGGAGGTGCAACAAAAGAGATGGGGGAATCGAGGGCAGAAGACGTTGAAGAAGCGCCTGTGGAGGATATCTCTGGTACGGGCGGCGCTCGACGAGATGGTATAAGGAGGGATTGGCGGCGGGCGTGTGTGAACCGGGGAGATAGGGGAGACGAGATGGGCATGGGCATCGGCGGCGATATCGTCGGTCGAGCGAGTTCGAACTGGCGCAATTGTCGGAGGTCGCCAAAGAAATATATCATCAAGCAAATCTGTCGATGTGGCGTTCAGTCGCCCAAACACACCGCGACCATATGTACGTCTTACTTACACCCTGTAAACTCGCGACCAACACGGTCAAACCAAACCAGAGGCCTGGAAAGGCCACCAAACGTATCAAGTAGCCATGTGGACCCACGTTCCATCGTCCGGTCGTCAGCACGAGGGGAAGTACGCCAGTGACGAAGGTGAAAAAACAACCACCGGCGATGCCACACGTTGCTCGCTGTGACCCGACGTTGGTAGACGCCGCACGTATAAACCGCTTGAGCGATTCATTGAGCATACACCGTGCCTCACTTGCCACTTCGGCAAATACTGCAGGGTCAGGATGGACACTTTGAGAGTGCCACAGGGACGATCGTCCTGGATGCTGTGGGTGCGTATGCAACGCATGGGGATGTGGATTACAATGAAATGGTGCCAGAACATCTGAGGGGATATTGAGCTCATACTCGCCATTGGGCGTAAAGAACGTCTGCTTCGCCCGGAGATAAAACATGGCCAGCGAAGGATCGGGCGTAGGGGGGACGGAGAAGTTGGAGCGTTGCGATTTGGAGGCCATCTTATCTTTTTTATTGACGAGGGACGACTTTTCGCGTTGCACCCATGCGTGGTAGCGAGCGGTGTAGTCCTCGAGCCACAGGATAAAGTAGAGGTTCTCGGGTGCGTGTTCTACATAGAGGAGGTATTCTTCGAGGTCTTTGAGGCCAATCGGGGGGAGGTGGCGACGTGCGAGGACGTCGTCGAGGCGGATATCAAGGACGGGGGTAACACCACATGAGCGGACCTTGCCGATAGCAGGGGGTGGGTTGCAGAGGCGATACTGGGTCCGAATGGGTCAGATGCACTGCCTGGGGGGTAAGCAAGTGGACACTGACTGGTAATGTGAGGAGGCCTCTGAGGGTGAGTCTTGACGGCGGAGGCTGGGCCATCGGGAAGGGTGCAATGAAGGAGGATGCGACAATAAGTAGGACGAGATAAACTCACCGTAATTCGGGTCCAGCCAAGGAACGTCTGCCATCTGCCGTAAAGTTTGGCAAGTACTGACCATGTTTGGACAGGTCCGAGCGCTGTCGAGGTCCCATCTCAGCCACGTCATCAAAAAAGGACCCACATGACTCGCGGATCCATAATGAACTGCATGCCGAAATGCCGCACCGCCCAACGGACGAAAAAAAGTCAACAGAGCTTTCATTTCTGCCCATCTCATACATGACGTTCTACCGGAATCTCTGCCGTTCGATGACCGACTTTTGTCTCGAGTCACGCGAGACACGCCTGTAAACAGCTAAATGATACTTTTGAAAAAAATTAGACGTGCTTCTTACCAATAATACTCCATCACATCACGCTGACCCAACTTGCGCAGGAAATTCTCGTCGTGGGTGATAATGATCAGTTGGAAATTCGACCGGTTCTTCCGTTCATTAATGATGCTGTGTGTCATTAATGCCGCTTAGTAACCGCACACCCAATATGGAACGCCGCACTTACTCAACCAGACTCTCCGCCAGCGCATCAATGTTCTCAATGTCCAACGCATTCGTCGGCTCGTCCAACGCCAGTATCCCGCAGTTTTGCCCGAACGAGTCGGACAGCGCAAGCCGGATGATGATCGAAGCGAGCATCTTTTGTCCTGCGGAACACCGCCCACGCATATCCATCTCAACCTGGTCCTTCGTCATAACAACCTAGCGCGAAGCTTAGCAACTGACTCGGCCCACATTCTCTCTGAAAGAAGCCTACCCTATAATTATACGACCGTTTCGAAGCGCCGCCTTCCACATCGGACCGTATCTTAATTCCATCGATGTCTGGCCAATCCTATCAGCGATGTAATCGGAAATTCGCATTCACTGGGCACACCTGTTCCCTGATACGTCTTGTTCCATAGATGTCGCATCGTATCATTCACTTCCTCCATCTTTAAACCGTGGTACTTCATGATCGCGCTGACAGACGACGTCAGCACCCACCTCAAAAAGTCTATCATTTCAAAAAAAGACAAACTCACTTGTCCAGCGCTTTCGCATACTTTTCCAAGTCATTGTTCGCCATATCCGACATCTATTCATAGTCTCATTTAGCGCCACAACCATCAGTCACCATCGAACCCCACCTTGACTTTGACAAGCTGATCGGTATACCGCTTGTTGGTATCCTTGTATTCCCGTAGGTCCTTCTCCACTTGCCTTAATGTCTCGTTATGGGAGCTTATCTCGCCACCAATGTGAGCGTACTATAGAAGCTCCCACAGTCAGATGAATGGTGTCCACATGGATCCAGGCGCCATTAAAAAATACCAAACTCACCTTGCTCTGCATCTCCGTCTCACGCTGCTTCTCCGCCTGATAATGATCCTCAAAGGTCCGCTTCGCCTTTGCAGCCCCCTCCATGTCGTACGAGTCGATCTCGGCCTGGGTAGCTGCGATATCCTTGACCAACCTCCTCATCCGCACGTTGTCGCGCAACCTCGAAATCGCGCTCCCACTCTCGTTGATCTCCCGGTCAATTTTAGCAACCGACTCACGTACGCTCTCGATTTTGATCCCAAGTTCCGTAATCTCCCCTTCATAGTGTTCGATCTTTCCCGAGCATTCTGTCAGCAACTGGGCGCGTTTTTCCCGAACATAGCTAGGCCGCCACGAAATTAGGCCCACGAGTCGATAAGAGGGAAGAAAGGAAAGTCGCCTCACCGATCGACGACCTTGTTGATGTTATCGAGTTTATCCACACTCATGTTCATTTCCTGCGTCGATCTCTGTGCTTCGGCCACCTTGGCGTTCAACTCGGCCTGGATTCGTTGATGCTCTTGTTCTAGACGTTGGATAGGCGCTTGCGCCTCAGAGAGCTTCCCGTCCAATTCCTAGGTCGACGCGGCGTTAGGATATGACAAATAACCAACGACGAGTTGAATGAAAACCTTTAGTCTAGTATTCAGCGCACTAATCTCGCTCGTCATGACAACGATCCGTTCCTCCATGGCATCTTTGTCCCGAATTTGATTCGCAAGGGTGTTCTCTTTTTTCTCCATAGAATGAAGGTCGCCTTCATATGTCCGGAGCGACGAGTACTGGCGATCGCGCTCCGTCATGGTAGCTTGTCGCTCCCGCTCGTTGGCACGACTATCAAGCTGGGGATCAACGATTGAATGGAAAATACGGAAGTACGCTCACATCTCATTTGAGAGGGCATCTAACTCGGTCTGCACATCGTCGGCCGTCTTGGTACTTCCAGTAGCGTTAAGCTCCTCTTCCAAATTTGTAATTTCGGTCCTAAGGCGCTCGATTTCAGACTGGTTCTTTGTGATGGCCGTGGCGTGTTGTTTCAGTGTGGCAATATCCCTGATGTCTTTCTTGATATCGTTGACTTTTTGTGCGGCCTGAGGAACGGAAAATGTATTATTTATTGTGCTTCGCGAAGCCTGTCCAAGGGTCACGTACCTGTTCGGATTGCTCACTCGCAGGGGGGATCTCAGACTCCGCAGCTTTGATCTGTTTTTCCAACGCCGGGATATCGCCGTTCTTCACCCGGTCCCTCGATGCCTGGTGCGGCAAGAAGCGTTCCAGCCGGGTCACCTCGTCCTTCCACTCTTGAAGTTCGTTGGCCTCGTGTTGTATGACTTCCGGGGAGCTCTTTCTGATTTGCTCTTTGAGCTACGCATTGCAAACGAGGTCAGCTTTCAATATTCAATTCCGAACGAACTTCACAAAAGCCCACGTACGTATTTCTCAAACACGGCGAGTTCCCTGTCGTCCATGTGCCGATTGCAGGCCTGGCATGTCTTCTTTGCCTTGCCAACTTTGAGAAACGTCTCGTAAACCTCTACCATGCCAGCTTTACCGCTCGCTTCGCTATTTTAGAGCACGTATACACATGTCAGTCCACGGAAGAAAAGACAGCGATATCGGGAATGCTTGCCTGGTGAGCTCTGCGACATTTTGTCGGGCGTCGGTGAGCGCATTGTTCAGTGGGACACCCCCGACAGTACCGTCCTTCAATATCTTCTCGAGTTCTCCATGACAAATGTCATGTCAACCAGGGAACGAAAGGACAAGAATAGCAACGTACGTTTGAGCTCCTCTCGCTTGGTCTTGAGTTGCGATTTCGCCTGAGAGAGCGTCATCTCAGCTGTTTGCAATGTCTTGTTGGCAGCGGCTAGTTCGCTCTCCGCTTCAGCAAGTTCAAGTTCTTTATCCCTACAACCGCATATAATCAGCAAATATGCGAACAAAACGACGTGTCAGCAGACCTTGAAATACGGTCGATCTCGCGCTCCATATTCTCCGCGCGTACATCCTTGCCGACCAACTTCCTGTACTTGGGATTGCACATCTCAAGCCTGCAAGAACACTCGTCAGCATGCGACTTCACAGATGACTCCCCTGGGAAAGCCTACGCACGTGTTCTTCACTTCGAGCGTCCTGCTCCTCACTTCCGAACGCTTCAAATCCAGCCTTGCCCTCGTATCCGCTTGCAGACTCAACGACCTGAGCTCTGCATTTAGACTGTCTCGCTTATCCTCCATGACTCTCGCCTTGGAGACTCGCTCGCTCAAACGCTCCTCAAAGTTGGCCTCCTTGATGTCTTTTTTGACTTTTTCGAGTCGCAGCTTCTTCTCTTCGATGTCCCCACACAACGTCCGAAGCTCCGAGGCCAGCCCTTGCATCGTCTCAACTGCCGACTCTGCCTTTGAAATTGCCTGCTGCTTCTCTCGCTGTCATATTGAAATCAGAACGATTAGAGAACACAGCGGGAAGAGCGAATAAATAGGACCGACAATCTGCTCCCGTGTATTACCCCGCTGCATCTTCAAGCTTTCCAATTCCGTATGAAGTTGCCTCGATTTCCGGTTGAACTCGTCGTTTTTGGCACGGATCTCACTCTGGAGCTTCTCGTACTCGGCGCGTTGCTTGCTTTGAAGATCACCAAGTCGATAGATGAATTCGTTGATCTTTTCGCGCTCAAGGGGACTGTGGCTGTATCCCTTGATATTATGTTTGTCGCTAATCTCTCGAATGAGCTCTTCGCGTTCAATCAGGCGACGATCATGCGCCTGCAATGTAATAGATAGTTGTTAGGGAACGCCACTGTGAGGTAGATAAGTTCCTACCTTGGCCTCCGCAGCCAACTCTCCGTGTTCGTTGACGAGCTCGACGTGCGTGCGGCGAGCTTTTACAAGTTCGTCTTCGAGATCTTGTCGTTCCGACTCGCACCGTCTCCGATTCTGCTTTTGTTTGGCAATATTCTCGTCAAAGTTTCGCAAGCGAGACTGCAGCTCTTCGTCAGAACCTGTTGAAATTCGCGCTCGATCGTCATTTTACTGGTGTATCATCGTTGCAAGATCCAAACCTTCGATCTCCTCGACGTCTTCTCGAGCTTCCGAGAGTTCCTGCTGATAATGTTCCTTTTTCTGTTGCAAGTTCTCTACCTTGACATACAACTCCCGGAACTTGGTCGCGGATTCATAAAATTGCGCATTGTTCTTGACCAGTTTTTCGTATTGTGCTTTGCATTCCTCGTATTGAAGCTGTTTAGAGGTGATGGCGTTGTTGATTTCGACTATACGCGTACGGAGTTTGTCGGCGTGGGCTTTTTCCTTTGAGAGGGACTCGAGACGTTCCTTGTCTGCCTTGAGATCCGCGACGCGATCTTTGCGTAGCTGTTTCATAGAATCAAGCGCCTTAGTGTACCTGTCAAAGGTTGTCTACAAAATACAGACAGAGGGGCAAAACAGTTGGACGCACCTCGTCGCCTCGAAAATGTCGTCGAATTTCTTCTTTAGCGCCGCGGGCTCGGCGAGAGGCCACTGTGACTCTTCCTGATGACAGAAAATAACGTTCTCGAGCACGGACTTGGATACGCCCAGCAAATGCGGAATCTCTGCGTCCATCTCGGCGCACTTGGTCGAAATGACCCCCCGCTGAGCATGGCGTGGTCAGCATACATGCCCGAATCCAGAGACACGAAACAACCCCACCTTGCCGCCCTTCTCGGCGTTACTGTCCGCCAAGCCAAGGATACTCTCCAGCGTCTTCATCGTCAACCCCGTCTTCTTTGCCGTGACGGACAAGTTCCTCACGACGAGCATCCGCTGTCCATTGGCCGCAAGAAACCGCAACTTGACCTGTGCCTTTACCTCCTTCTCGTTGGCCATCTTTGGGTCGTGCACGAAAGCGCCACCACGGGTGTTGGGTGGCTGATCGCCCGTCGTGGCGTACTTGAGACATTCGATGATGGTCGTCTTACCACTCCCATTGTGTCCGACGATGATGGTGACGGGGGAGAAGAACTCGATGATAGAGACTTGTTTGTCGTCAAAGGAGCGTATCCCTCTGATGGCGAGCTTGTTGAGACTCGACATGGCTCAGGCTACGGCGTGGTCCGTGCACACGCTGTGGTTCGAGTACAAAGTATACAGTACAAGTCGAGTCAAGGAAAAGGAGTCGTGGAGATGCGTGACACTCTCGCGCCGTGTCACGCGTTCTGTCACGTTTCCTGATCGGAATTGACTGGTTCACAATGTTACTCAGGAATACGGGAACGGCCTTGGCTCCGTAACCGTGACCTCAGTAAATTCCTCCGTTCCCCAAAATCCTTTCACCCGCTCGTCTCCAGTCACCCTGGCATAATGCGCAAACGTCAGACGGAACTTGGCACGTTCAGCCGCTCCGAGTGTCGTTTTCGAGCAACTCAGGATCACCCCCGCCAACACAAGGTCGGAAAGCGTCACAGAGTCCGAGACCAAGTAACCCGAGGAACGTGTGGCAAGGTACGTCTCAAGATACGTCAAGGCGCGTTCCAGCTGCTCTTTTTGCTTGTCGAGAATCTATCGTCAACGCACGACTTGGTCAGGAAACCTCGACGCGTCTATGAGAAATGGCCTACCTCGCGATTGAAAGGCCCAGAGAACCCATATACCATTCGATTGATGTTCCAGCCAGGTCTCCAAACCTCATGTTCCGCAAAGTGAATCCACTGATTAACCAGTGCGGTCTCTTTCGCATCAGAACCCAACAAGTTGACCTTGGTCCCGAGTCCGCTCACTAGCGCAGGTGAGCGTTTGATGCACAGTCACCCAAGCCCTACTCACAATAACGCGCAATCGTCTCCCCTTCGATCAGCTTAAATCCATCCGAGTCCTCGAATGTAGGGATCTTGCCATATGGGAACTTGGACGTATATTCAGCCGGCCGGTTGAAGAAATGATACTCGGGCAGCTCCAGCTCCAGCCCATTAAGAGCTGCGACGCTGAGAATCTTCAACCAGAAATCAGGGGTTTGAGGATGGGGATATCAGTTCGTAGAGGCTTACGACTTTAGTTTGAGGTTGGTGAGATTTACCCCAGAGTGTCCCGATAGGCGCCATGCGTGATTAGTCTCCGTGCAAACTACCAGGTGGGCTGAAACGACGAAGATGACGGATTGTGACACCGCTGCGCAAAACCACTGGATGACAACCCAGGCGCCTAGAGTCCTAGCTGCGCAGCTTCTCCCCAAGGATACAAACCTAATCTAATCTAATCTAACTCAAAATCTTTAACGGAGCGAACATGGTCGTTACGAACTTCATCACCCGTCGCAAGTATCGTGACATCATGCTCTCACATTCTCATCAACTAAGACAAAGGCCAACGATTATCAACCCATGTTAATTAGAGGTAAACAAGAGCGACAGCACGATTCCTGAACACAAGAAGTGAGACTCAAACGATGCAGTAGCCTCCGTGTGTGCAAAAAGCGTGTTGTTGCCCTTGATTCCCCAAATCACTTGCAGTCGTCCTCCCAGCACTGCGGTATGCTCTGCTTGCCCAAATTCACGCAAAGTGAACCCTAGAACACGCCAGGTACTGAGGCGCCTCCCCGACACACCTCATGCCATGTTCTTATTTGCGTCATTCCCTTCCGCATCTTTTCATTGTGTCACCTCCTGCACTGGCACTTAAACATCAGCTCTTCCTTCCGAGAAGCAATTCGAGACAAACCCATGGTTGATCGCCATTGCATAATCTTAATCGTGCTTTGACCGTGCACAATTCTATCATAGGACTGAGAGGGTGCCAAGTAACGGAGTGGTGTAAATCGTAGTGGTGGCGCAGCGCAGCGTTGACTTCCAGGTGTTTTCTAGGGTGGGATGGTCGCCGCCCCGACCAGTAGCGGTAGAACAATCCGATACTTGCGGTGACCATCCAGTGCCAAACGTTACGAGCGACGTAGACGCGAACCAAAGCGCATAACGGATAGGATGGACTTGGGGGGCTAGCACGGTAGCAGAGCAGCTCCGTCACTGCAGGAAGTGGGGTGGCCTGTAAGAGGACAACGCCCGCGATGGTCAAGACGAGCTTTGGGACGAGCGCATGCGACAGGACAAGTCGTGCCGACTCACCCCTCAGACTCTTGATTGCTTTGACCTACGGAGAGTGATCAAGCTCCTGGAAGCTCCGACGATCGATGACATTACCCAAAGAACAACCCGACATCGTAGTGACTACCATCGTCGAACGAGAACTCTTGAGCACCAGAGGCAAGGAAAGGGAAATTCAAAGCCACCCAAGTCTCCAGGTCATCATCGCGTTCGATGACGTCGATGTAACCCGCGGCCGCTCGAGTTTCGCTGAATCGACTGAGAGTGTTGAAGAGAGCCAACACTTCATACTCCACCTGTTCACAACGTTTGGTTGAGCGCTTTCCCAGTGTGAAACGATGACCACATACAAGAATGAAAAACAGCAGGAGACCCGGAATGCGGGAAGCCAGAGGACTACAAGAGCACTGAGTGGAACACGGCACGACGGTACATATTGATAGGATACGTCGAGCTCCGGGCCATGGGTGAAGCGGTCGTCCGTTGCAGGAGGATTTCAGGTCGAAGGACGGCATGGTGAATGCAGAGGCTGAGCGACGTGGTCGAGGTGAGGTTTTTCATGTATGTTGAGAGCGCAAAGCAGAGGACTCGGAGAAGGGACGCAGAGGAGAGTGGGTGAGCGCGTCGAGAGACGACGTGCTCGAGGGGTATTTATATGTTTTGCAGCGCTCACGGGCGCGGCTCGGCCCGCAAAGGAATGCAGCCACTGGCACCCAGGCGCGACGATCAGCAAGTTACTCCGAGTGGAGCACCCCGGAGCGAGGACAGATGCCAAATGGTATCTTGGACAATGCCGTGTGTCCCCCTGGCATTCAAATTGTCCCAATGTACGCTGAACAAGTGACCCGCAGGAATGTCTTCGTAATCCAATGGATTCCCTAGCGGCCGTTCGATTATCGCTGACAGAACGCCAGTTTTCTGCATTTGAACGTTGCCAGTAAGAGAAACGTCCCAAGGGTCTGAGTCGCACCTGGTGTTGGCGAGAGGCTTATTTCACACGGCCTCACGCTACGGACTACTTCACTTCTGTCAAAACAGATTTACATGAGGCGGTAATTCTCTGCGCTCAGTGACTGCGACTCCCGTAAAGTCTTCCGCTCCCCAAAAATTACCGAGGACATTTATGATCGCTTCAGCCGTGAAGAAAAGCGAGTGATCCTCGCCTACCTCTCACCGCCCTCGTTCCAAGTGCGTCTTGCATTTCGTTTGACTTCTTCCGCGTTTACTGACAATGTTTCATCTTCTCGTTTCCTGCCACCTTGCCAAAGTGCGCGAAAATCGAAGGGTACTCTACATGCTCTGCAGCTCCGGTTGCGTGGCAGCAGCCATAGACCGCCCCGCCAAGAAAAGATCATCGAGGGTCACAGAATCCGAGTAACCAGAGGAGCGTGTCGCCACGTATCTCGACACAAGACAGGGCACGAACCGACCGCTCCGCTTGCTTGTCGAGAACCTGCCGCAACACACCGCTCAGTCGAGAAGCCTTGCCGAGTCTACGGTTCGATGCCTGCCCCGCGATTGACTCCAGAGATGCCATATATAACGCCCAGGATCTTATAGTTGGGTTCTCCAATCTCTTGTTCAGAAAAGTGCATCCACTGATCGACAAGTGCGATCTCTTTCGCATAAGAACCCGACAGTGTAATCTTGGTCCCAGGATTACCGACTAGAACAGGCGAGTTCTCGACATGTCCTACACACGATAACGCGGAATCGTCGCACCCTCGGTTAGCTTGAATCCATCTGCGCCATCGTATGCAGGGACATTTCCGTAAGCAAACGTAGACGTAAATCCTGCCAGCCTGTCTGACCAATTCCACTCGGGCTGTTCCAGCTCAAGGACATTCAGAGCCGCAATGCTGCAGGTCTACTCGTTTTGGTTTGAACTTGGAATCCCCAGAGAGCTCCGGTGGGTGCCATGCTGATATCAACGATTGGCTTCCAACTAGACTACCAGGGGGTGAGGGTGAAAGATGAGTTTCTGAGACAACCACCTCATTCACGTTCTGACGTAGTAACTTATAAATGTCTGCTCGCTCCACGGGAGGGTGGAAACCTCCTGAATCAGCTTCGCAGCCACAGTCGTCGCTTACTCAGTACTCAGCCCCGATCACTCTTTCGGGAAACTCCTACTTCTCCTGCGCAACAAAAGCGATTTGAATGGGGTTTATCTTGGCATACGAAATGCTTTTCCAGCTCTGTTTCTGATCCGGGTACACTACCTTAGGAACCAGGGTATCATACTGGAGAAAATGGGGTGTTTACGACCCGTAAGTGTCACAGGTATACTGGGGCCCTCATGCTGTATTGGGCTATTCAGTTCGTAGCCTTGGTGAATGACTTGAGACAAGTTTTGGTCTCCGGAGGTTCCCGAAGGTATGATCCAAACGTCTAGTTCGAGACTATTGAGATGAGTTACTTAACCTGTTTTATGTTTCACTTGAACAGAAGCAGAAGGGCACCCGATTTGAAGACACAGAACCAAGTCGGTGCACAATGAATGCAGTTTCGTTTCCGTCGACTTGAAACATCCGAAAGTTAGCCGGCGCTCACAGCTATGTGAGTACCCGGTGAAACACCGTGACGTCGTGTGACTTCGGCAACTTAATACTGACAGTAGCAGCCCATCTCCGAGTGCTTCCACGCAGTATCCCATGAAAATGACTGCGCACTCCCTGGTGGACGCTATATGTATCAAGCGTGGCACTGAAATGAGCATATTCCGTTCTGCCCAACTGATCTCCCTGTACCTCTCCGTCAATGTTTGGTCGTATCTCCATCGCTCGACAGGATTTATATGCAGTCAGCGACAGCAACGCTTTCCGGGCCCTCCTCCGATGGCTCAAACTCGTGCCAATTCCAGGATTGATCTCACTCGTGCTCCTTTGCATCCTATACAGCATTGCAGAATACAAGTTCACCAACTGGCTCTTTGGATTAGGGTATGTCTGGAAACCAGCTTTTCCGTGGAGCTGGCGCATCTTGCTCTTGTCGTTGTTCCTGGTGCCCATGATTGCATTTCTTCATCTCGTATGGCTCTCCTTGCATCACTTGGTGCCTACCTGGTACCAGTGGTGGCGGTGTGGATATAGCTCACCGAAACGGTCGCAAGAGTATAGCATGGATCCACTAGAGGAGAGGGAGCTATTAGGCGCAAGAGACGATCAAGACTATTATTTAGGGGATATCGAAGATCCAGGCTCATTGAGACCTAACTCACCCCTCCCACATCAGGCACCTCGCCATCACTTATCATTCGTCTGGTCCCGGCGGTTTATGTTCTGGTTTGCAATATTATGCACGAGTCTTTGGTTCGGAGTGCACTACCAGCAGCCAGGGGATGTACGGTATCTCCCGCTGATTGAGAAGGCCAATGCTCACCCGAACAGAACTGGATATGCAAACCAGGGTAAATGCGACCAGTCTTTGTATATCTAGCAATCGCTTTGGCTGACTGACCTGCAGAGAAAGTGTTTATCGGCGCTATGTTTTACAATAACCAAGACGTCATACCTTATTGGTCCGACAGCATAATCAAAGCTATTCACTACCTTGGAGCAGACAATGTGTTCGTCTCCATCGTCGAGAGCGAAAGCGATGACAAATCGCCAGCGCTGCTCCAACAGCTCGACGACAGATTGGAGACCATGCGCGTACAGCGGCGTATCTTAACAAACGACAAAGCGGTCACGAAACCGCAAGAGTTGTGGGGCAACTATCGCATCGATTTCCTTGCTGCGCTTCGAAATCGCGTCCTTGAACCCTTGGTGGAGAACGGCGGATATGACAAGGTCATTTTCTCGAATGACATTTTCATCGAGCCAGAAACAATCCCTGAACTCCTCAACACGGCCGAGGGAGAGTATGACATGGTGTGCGGAATGGATTATGGTCAATACGGGTGAGCCTCAAATAATCTGTATTTTTATCATGGTGTGTATTGATATGCTCTGAAGGTTATATGATATGTGGGTATTGCGTGATAAGCGAGGAAGACTGGGTAGTGCGATGTAAGTGTTGGCAATGTTCCGTTGCTGCCCGAGGAAGAACGAAGCTTAGTCCGCCATCAGATGGCCGTACTTCTTCGACATGGAAGACTACGAAGCGATGAAAACCGAGTCACCGGTGCCAGTGTTTGCATGTTGGAATGGCATCGTCGTCTTCAAGGCGGACCCCGTGCTTCCCATCCATCTACGGTCTAACCGTACGCTCTCAAACGATCCGTTACCATTCGCGCTCCCCGCTACGCACCTAGCTGCCATCGGCCCAAGTCCTGCATTGACACCTCCTGTCCGTTTCCGAGCGTCTGCGTCGGGAGAATGTTTTTCGTCAGAATGTTTCTTGTTGCCGTACGACTTCAGACGCGTGTTTAATATGCAACGAATCTTTCTCAACCCACGCGTTATCGTTGGTTATGAATGGCGGTATGTGTGAACTTGCTCCACTAAGACCCATCCTTGCTTTGTTTCGCCCATAGCAGGCGCTCGATTCTACTCGTGATGCCGTCGCTGAAACCAAACTTGACAGATATTACCTATATTTCAAGTGGTTCATGAGACATCCCATGCTCAAGTGGTGGATAGAGAAGGTGTACGATGGAGCGTGGATGCAAAAGGCTGTGTTGGTCGTCGGCGATGTAAAGCGAGTCTGGCAGTGGGATGGGGGAGACTGTCATCCATGGTGAGTAAGGTTTGGACATACTGCCAGTGGTTATCAGGGCATTGTGTTGTTTTCCTTATCGTTTCTTCATGGTTTTCGTGGTCAGGTCCTAGGGCTTGTTCTTCCAGAGGTCCATGTCGGGAATTTAGGGAGAAGGGTTGGTTCGGATAGACCTCGGGGAATCATCCTATGCTCTAGTGTAGTCCGAGAATGTTTTGTATATATCCATGTTAATTGTCCGGCCTGGGTGGGGCGTAAATGTATCACTACGCTGCAGTTCCTACACGACACACATCAGTAAATGTGAACATTACTTAGTAGTATGTCGGATTCCCTCCCTAGCAGTGCCGCCGAGCCTCAGCCAACTAGAGTCTCTACTAGTAGTAGAGTTAACGATTATATATTGTACGTGGGAATCCGCGCAGCCCGCTAAACTCAAACGAAATTTACCAGACCTTGATGGTCGCCTCATAGCTGACGGTCTGGTTACCAGACTACCCAGGACCATGATTTTAGACAACTTGTACACTAGATCGCTGCAAACAGGGCATGGCATGGCAGCAGCTAACATGGTGTACTCCAAAGTTAGTGGAAAAGGTTTAGTAGTAACTCGGCGTGTTGAAAATCAAGCTTTCAAGCTACATCATCTAAACCAAGATCAGCCTGAGCGAGTTACCTTCATTGTTCAGGGCCTATGTATCACCTTACAGACTCGTCAACAAGACACTTTATTCAAACAACCACAACGTACTACAACTTCAGCAGTCACGTACTACAAATACAACCCATATGGTGTTAGTCGGATTTAAAAACGCGGTAATTCCCTGGGCTCAGTGACCGCGACTTCCGTGAAGTCTTCCGTCCCCCAAAATTCCTTCACCTTCTCGTTTCCAGTCACCTTGGCAAAATGCGCAAAGATCGAAGGGTACTTTACACGTTCTGCGGCTCCGAGTGATGCATGGCAGCTGCCACAGACCTCCCCGGCCAAGAAAAAGTCGGCGAGGGTCACAGAGTCCGAGATCAAATAATCAGAGGAACGCGTCGCCAGGTACGTCTCGACATAAGTCAGGGCACGAACCAACCGCTCCGCTTGCTTGTCGAGGACCTGCCCCAACACACCACTCAGTCAAGAGGCCTTGCCGAGTCTACGGCTCAATGCGTACCTCGCGATTGAACGGCCCGGAAACGCCATATATCACGCCCAGGATGTTGTGATTGGGGGCTCCAATCTCTTGTTCAGAAAAATGCATCCACTGATCAATAAGTGCGATCTCCTTCGCATCAGAACCCAACAGGTTAACCTTGGTCCCGAGACCGCACACTAGTACAGGTGAGTTCTCCGAGTCGATTTCTGACAACCAAAGTTCCACTCACCATAACGCGCAATCGTTGCACCCTCGATTAACTTGAATCCATCCGAACCCTCGAACGCAGGGATCTTGCCGTAAGTGAATGTAGACGTAAACCCAGCGGGCCTGTTCGACCAATTCCACTCAGGCAGTTCCAGCTCCAGGTCATTCAGGGCCGCAACGCTACGTATCTACCTACATTTATCAGGGGATCGGCGATGTAATTCACAAGAGACTTACGACTTTGGTTTGAATCTGGTGAGAGAAACCCCAGAGAGTCCCGATGGGTGCCATGTTGATATCGGTGATCAGCTTCCCAGTAAACTACCAGGATGGAGAGTGAAGATGTGAGAGCTCCTCCGTCACCTTATATACGTCCTGATGTGCTTATAAATGTTGTAATGTTACCCCCCCCTATTCATGGGAAAATGAAAACATGAGTCAGTTTCTCAAATCATAAAATGACGTCCCAAACTCAGAGTCAGCAGTGACTCGGATGCCAAGCAGTGGTCGTCGCTTACACAGCCTTGAGTATACAGTCCGGATCACAATGTCTTGCGGTAGCTTGCGGCGTAGATCCTTCAGGGAACTGTTGCCACTTCTCCAGCGCAACAAACGATTGGAGCAGACTAACAAGCCATCCAACCGTTGGAACATGTACTTCTTGGAAAGAGTGTCTCTGAGAGACGAAGTACACGGTTACTGTACCATTTCAATCAATTCGTGTGACGCGTGACAAGGCCTGACGAAAATTTAGATTCGTCATTTGCCTGGGTGACGCGTTACGCCTGCCAAAATTTACGATTGGGCCTGTGACGCGTGACAAACATGAATTTTCGTCACATCAAACGTCCGTGTGACATATGACAGACGAATTGATTGAAATGGTACAGTATATTGTCTTACGTTACGGACCACCTATGGGCGACTTGGAACTATCTTGGCACCCGAAACGCTTTTTTCTAGTTCAGTTTGTGATCTAGATTAAGAGTCAAGACAGTGGCCCGTGGGAAAATTTTGCAACGTCGTCGTCACGCCGCTCATTACGAACGTGCGAGCGCCAACCCGAAACGCATGGGCATAGCGATAAGCCACCGCCTGGGACTCGGAGCTAAATGCGCCAAGTACAGTCAGAGTGCCAGAGTTTTAGGTATTTCGTGCTTAAACCAACATGGTGAATCAAACTCACTCACAGCGGCTTTGCACTCTACCCACCTAGTTTCCAAGTTAACGTCGATTGTATCTCAAACAGTCACGAGCTTCACAATAACAATCACGCCACTCAATCACATTCTTTATTTACATACACGCTACGGCGATCACAGCGATCACGGCAAATAACGTACAGCAGACGCGTACAAATACAACTTACAGTGTGCTGTCGAATCAGGTTTAAGAGTACGGGAACGACCTGACCTCAGTGATCGCAACTTCGGTAAATTTCTCTTTCTCCCAAAACTGTTTCACTTTCTCAATTCCAGTCACCTTGGCATAATGGGCAAAAACCAAGGGGTACTTTGCACGTTCGGCGGCTCCGAGTGAGGTGAGTGAGCAATCATAGATCATCCCAGCCAAGAAAAGGTCGGCGAGGGTTATAGAGTCTGTGACCAAGTAACCAGAGGGCCGCGCCGCGAGGTGCGCCTCGACATAATCCAGGGAGCGAACGAGGCGCTCTACTTGCTCGTCGAGGAACTAATCAACCAACACACTGGTCGGTCAGGAAACTTCAACGAGTTTTTGGCTAGATGCCTACTTTGCGATTGAATGTGAAGATGCCGTATATGGTGCACATGTAGTTGTAACTCCATTTTCCAATCTCATGTTCCACAAAGTGAACCCACTGATCGACGATCGCGTTCTCTTTCGCATCGGAACCAAGCAGATTTACCTTGGTCCCGAGGCCGCATACTTCCACATGTGAGTTATCGATGTATGGCAACTCGAGTCTTACTCACAGTAACGCGCAATCGTCGCGCCTTCCATCAGCTGGAATCCATCCGAGTCCTCAAAGGTGGGAATTTTGTTATAGGTGAATTTGGAGTTGTACTCCCCCGGCCTGTTGAAGAAGTGCCATTCGGGCTGCTCCAGCTCCAGGTCATTAAGAGCTGCGATACTGCGAATCTACGACCAGGAATCAGGGGATTGGAGTTGGGGATTAAATTTGCAAAGGCGTACGATTTTCGTTTGAGGTTGGTGAGGTTTACCCCAAAGAGTTCCGATTGGTGCCATATTTGTGATCAGCTTGCAAGCAAAAGTGCAGGTGCGTTGAAAGATAAGGATGCGGTTCCACAGACTCGTCTTGTATACGTTCGGGTGGTGAGGGCGGGCTGTCATGGAGCAGCATCATGATGGTGTCTCGCTAAGATCACTACCGTCTTCATCGGCATCCGTCAAACGCTTCAGCCTTCAAGAGCTACGGTTAGCTGCTTAAGCGACTGTAGCCGAAGGTTCTGGACCGGTCAGGAACAATCCGGTCACCACATCTTGCCGTGTCAATACATCGATAACGACAATCCTCACTAGCGATGATGCAACACAACGATAGCCCTGGTCGTTAATGCCTGGCTTGTTTCCGGCCAGCGAGTTGACGCATCATGTCTCTAGTTAGGATGGGCACCTGCCAGTTATTGATGCCCTCCTGGCTGACCCAGTCTGAATTGTCCCGGTCACAAGTTGACGGATCGTTGATTACCTCTTACTGGCATCAATACTAGTGCCACAGCCGCCAGTGTCACATCACGCCACAGACAGGTCCTCCTGCCACAACGCATGCGTACTGCAGTGCACAGAAATACGGTAGACACAACAGTCCATTTTCACATCATTCGTGTAGAATAGAGAATATATATATTCTTGCTCTTTGTACCTAATCACAGGGTGTATGAACACCTGTGATGATGTGGATATTCTCGAACCGTTTCAAGACACCCCCGTGGGTAGGGATAGTGTGGCATGGGTGGGTATACGCCGCAAGTTTTGACACTTCAAGGGTGGCGAAGTGCACGCGTCGTGCATTTTGACAGACGGGGGTACTCGGGACAGGCAAACAGATGATCGATGGGAATGAACCGTGCGAGACCGTATCCTAACTTGACGTCCGATTCTCGTGACCGCAAAAGGCCTGTGTACTCGAACTAACGCAGTGCATCAGCTATTGTTAGTAAGTAGAGAATATGGAAACAATTGAACGCTGCCAAGCCGGCACGGCCACCGCTCGATTGTATTCGGAGTCATTCTCGAGAAGGAAGGTTACGACCGAATGGGTATGGCCAGTTCTATGCCCGATATTGTGATTCTTGTGGACCATAAACCTCCGACTTTCCCTACCCTGCCATCTCGGGTATATCATAAATTCCTTTGGAAACCGGAAAACAGCGTATTGGGCGCCAAGATAAGCTGGCGCATGTAACGTGTTATGTAAGGTCAGTAGCCGTGTCGGATTCATGCTATCCAAATGCATATGAACTTGATCTTGCGCAGGAAGAATACACTTCGACGATGTAGACATCCCTCGATAACCTGTCCGTTTGTTTCCGCTGGAACGAGAAGCCTACGAGCTGTCGCAACACATCATGATCCGGGCTTGCCTAAGACTGTGGTCAGCGACTACTGGCATTTACGAGCTGACCTTTATCCTAGTCCCATTTGTAAACGTACCAAAGCATATTTAAGGTAACTCTCACATCCGCATCTCCCCCTGATAGTTAGCTTGGGGGTTAACGTTGATCGCTGATCTAAACATGGCACCCGTCGGGGCTCTCTGGGGCTCACTCTACCAACCTCAAATCAAAGTCGTGAGTCTCTTGTGAATTTTATCGCCAATCTCCTGATATCCGTTCGTGAATCTGTGGCGTTGCGGCTCTCAATGAGTTGAAGCTGGAACAGCCTGAATGGAATTGGTTGGAGAAGCCGGCTAGGTTTACGTCCACATTTCCTTATGCCAACATTCCTGCGTTCGAGCAAGCTAATCGGGGGTGCGACCATCGTGCGTTATTGTGGGTATGGCTCGAGTGTGAGGGGCTGGGGCCCTTCGGGCCCCAGCGGTAGGACCGTGTGCAGAGGTGGTGTACAAGCGGGTTATGATGGATGGGAGATAGGGAGGGTTCTTATCTGATGGCGGGCCGCGAGATATGGATGCTCCCATGGATCATGCGGGCGGAACCAGCCCTTTAGGGACCGGCCCGCATTTCCGCGTACCCATGCGGCTATGGCAGATGAGCGACACAGTTGCCAAGCTTTCATTTACTGACTCACCAGTTCAAGGGCCAGGCTGTTGGCAGTCAGAGTCAGACATGGACTTTATTCAAACGAGACAGCGAACAACCTTCAGAAGACGCGCACAAATGCAACCTACAGTGTTGAATTCTGAAAGTACGGGAACAATCACACCGGATTACAAATTGAACTGGAATGTTCGAGCGCCAAGAGAGGCTGCCCCAAGTCACCCATGCAATGTGGTCAGTACACCACCCAATCGTATACTTCATCTCTCGTCCAGGAACGATACATTCCGACGCAAGTTAGGTCCTGATGGCCCGGTGACTTGTTGGTCTGTCCCATTCTTGGAAAATTAGCGTTTTTGTTGGGCTGAAGAACTCGCAACCCGTCACGCGTCATGACGGCTTGGCATCAGTGGCCTTGACGCCCCCACTCTTAGTACGCCATGGCAGACAGCCATTTTATGCATGGAATGGACAACTGATTGAGATCTCCCTGTTCCCATGAATAGAAATCAAACATCCCTCAATCCAAATCTAGCCTCGTTTATAAGCATCTCAGAACGTATAAAAGGTGCTCGTCAAACTCTCACCTCTCACCACTCACATTCTCATCTTTCATCCATCCTCCCCGACGGATTGCTTGGAAGCTGGTCGCTGATCTAAGCATGGCACCCATCGGGACTCTCTGGGGTGCATCTCGCCAACCTCACACCAAAATCGTAACTTTCTTGTAACTTACGCCACCGATCCACCACTTGATATCCGTTTGTAGATCTGTAGTGTTGCGGCTCTGAATGGCCTGGAGCTGGAACAGCCTGAATGGAAATGGACGGATAAGCCGGCTGGGTATACATCCGCGTTCTCTTATGGAAAGATTCCTGCATTCGAAGGCTCGGATGGATTCAAGCTAATCGAGGGTGCGACTATTGCGCGTTATTGTGAGTACGACTCGAGTTACCAGATTTCGATAACTCACCTGGATTAGTGTGCAGTCTCGGGACCAAGGTTAACCTGTTGGGTTCCGATGCGAAGGAGATCGCACAAGTTGATCAGTGGACTCACTTTTCGGAGCAAGAGATTGCAGTACCTGTTTCCGACATCATGGGCATGATATATGGTTTCGCTTCCGCTGGACCATTCAATCGCGAGGTAGGTAATGAGCTGTAGTAGACTCGAAGAGGCATTTTGGCTGAGCGGTGTGTTGTGGTAGGCCCTTGACAAGCAAACGGGGCGCTTGGTTCGTGCCCTGACCTATGTTGAGACATACCTGGCGACTCGTCCCTCTGGGTATTTGGTCTCGGATTCTCTGACACTCGCCGACCTTTTCTTGGCCGTGGGGATCTATAGCAGCTGCTACACAGCACTCGGAACCGCAGAACGTGCAAAGTACCCCGCGATTTTTGCGCATTTTGCCAAGGTGACTGGACACGAGGAGCTGAAGCAATTTTGGGGAATAGAGCACTTCACAGATGTTGCGATCACTGAGCCTAGGTCTTTCCCATATTCCTAGACTCCGTTGCGAAGTTGTATTTGTACATGTTTGCTGAGTGTTGTTCGCTGTAGTCGTTCGAAGTGTCGACTTCAAGACTCCTGTTGACAAGTCTACAGCGTGCTGGAGTGTGAAATAACACCAGGGTACTAACAGTTGAAGTGTTGACTCTAATTATAAGCTGCCAGGTCACGCGATTTTCAAGGCGACTCCGACCATCACAATTTGGAGAAAAAACGGGACCTAGCTCATGCTAGGGTATCCACCAATCTGATTGGTAACGCTTTGGATGTCTCGTGCAAATCACACCTCTATTTTTGTGCATTTGGCCAAGGTTACAGGAGAGGTGAAGGTGAAACAATTTTGAGGAACAGAGGACTGTACACAAGTCGCGAACGTTGAGCCTAGGTCCTCCGCACTCTGTTAAACCCATGCTGACACACTGCAGGGTGCATTTATACGCGTCCTCCGAATGTTGCTCGCTGCAATTGTTTAAATAAAGAGTCCTGTCGACAAGGCCGTAGCTCGAGGCTATGTGAAACAGCCTCTAAACATGAAGCTTGAATCTCGCTGACTTTTTCAAGTGTTTAATATTGTTCCACTTCCATGGGAGTCCTGCAAATGAGCTGTACCAGAGGGTCACCTTACGCCTAGTACGTAAAAACGGTTTTGGGGGTGTTCGGGACGCGCGAGAAACTGAAGAGGCCAACACTTACTCTGACGATGCACCCTCGCCAAGGCCCCATCGGACCCATGACGCTGATGACGCAACGACGACAATGATAATGTCGCAGCAAGCGCCTCCGCGCCTCTCCCCCTCGTCCTCACCCGCGACAACTCAGATGACACTGGTGATGATGCAAAGACACGACGACAACGTCGCAGTAAGCATCGTCCCTTCTCCCTCTCTCCCTTGTTCTCACCAACGATGACTCAGACGCGACAACAATGCTGGTGATGACACAAGGGTAGCGAGCGCTGTCCCCTCCCTCTCTCCTCTCTCCCTCGTCCTTATCAACAACGACTTGGACGACTTGGACGATGGGACGATGGGATCCGCCGACAATGACACCGGTGATGATGCAAGGACATGATGTCGTTGTCGTCGCACCGAGCGTTGTCCCCTCTCCCTCTCCCTCATCCTCACCCATGACAATGGGACGTGCCGACGACGCAACAACGGGCTTCAATTTGGCGAAGTCCGGGCCCTCCGAAGCTGCATCTGAGCCAGGGAGTTCTTTTTTCCTTATATTTAGTACACGTTAAGTACTTGTCAACTGCTTGTCAGTCACTCGAGTGCGAATGTTGCGTCGTTACGTGTGGACTACCCGAAATAGTACTTGTTGGGCACCACTTGGACCTCCATACTATACCTTCAGGTGTTATTTCACGCTCCAGCACGCTACGGACTTGTCAACAGGACACTTTGTTCAGACGACTACGACTACAGCGGACAACACTCGGCGAACACGTACAAATACAACCTGCAGATATCACAACGGGTCTAGGAATATTCGAAGGGCTTGGGCTCAGTTACCGCGACATCTGTGAAGTGCTCTGTTCCCCAAAATTGCTTCACCTCCTCGTTTCCAGTCACCTTGGCATAATGCGCAAAAACTGCGGGGTACTTTGCACGTTCCGCGACTCCGAGTGCTGTGTAGCAGCAGCCATAGATACCCCCGACCAAGAAAAGGTCGGCGAGTGTCAGAGAGTCCGAGACCAAATACCCAGAGGGACGAGTCGCCAGGTATGTCTCAACGTAGGTCAGGGCACGAACCAAGCGCTCAGTTTGCTTGTCGAGGGCCTACCACAACACATCGCTCAGCCAAAATGCCTTTCGAGTCTACTACGGCTCGTTGCCTACCTCGCGATTGAATGGTCCAGCGAAACCATATATCACGCCCATGATGTTGGAACCAGGTGCTCCAATCTCTTGCTCCGAAAAGTGAGTCCACTGATCAACTTGTGCGATCTCCTTCGCATTGGAACCCAACAGGTTAACCTTGGTCCCGAGACTGCACACTAATACAGGTGAGTTATGGAAATCTGGTAACTCGAGTACTCACAATAACGCGCGATAGTCGCACCCTCGATTAGCTTGAATCCATCCGAGCCTTCGAATGCAGGAATCTTTCCATAAGAGAACGAGGACGTATACCCAGCCGGCTTGTCCGTCCATTTCCATTCAGGCTGTTCCAGCCCCAGGCCATTCAGAACCGCAACACTACAGATCTACGAAAGGACATCAGGTGGTGGATCGATGGCGTAATTTACAAGAGAGTTACGATTTTGGTTTGAGGTTGGCGAGATGAGCCCCAGAGAGTCCCGATGGGTGCCATGTTTAGATCAGCGAGCGATGAAAAATGAGGATGTGAGAGTTTGACGAGCACCTTTTATACGTTCTGATATGCTTATAAACGAGGCTAGATTTGGACTCAGGGATACTTGATCTTTATTCACCATGCCATGACATAAAATGGCTGTCCGCCGTGGTGTACTAAGAGTGGGGGCGTCAAGGCCACTGATGGCCGTCATGATGCGTGACGGGTTGCGAGTTCTTCAGCGCAACAAGAACGCTGATTTTCCAATGGGACAGACCAACAAGTCAATAGCATCAGCGACCTAACTTTCTTGAAATGTAAAGTATACGATTGGGTGGCGTACTGACCACATTGAATGGGGCAGTTTATCCCGGCGCTCGAACATTCCAGTGCAATTTGTGATTTGGATATACTGACTCCGAGTAGGCTATCACATTTGGAGAAAAGGCGTAAGTTTAATACCCAGAAGGTCCATCAGAGTGGGTATCCAATCTGATGGTAACGCTTTGGTGGATGACTCCAATCAGAGGTGACTCAGGCTGATGACGCGTCGTGTCACGCGTTTCGTCACGTTTTCGATTCCAGTCCGATGGCGCATTTCAAATTGCACAGCTTCATCCAGTTGCGCCTGATGGATACCGATTGCCCCAGACCGGAAGTGAGTTCGTTGTCGGATGCGGCGAGTTGGGAGAACAGACATTGCTGTGAACGAAGGAAGTGAAAGAGCTTATTCGCGGCGAACTTGCGGCGCAAATTGAGAACGAGCGTCTAAAGTGACATCGATATCCTCGAGGTAGACTTGCATTGGAGATAACGTTGGGGTGATCAAGCAGGCACGTGGACCTCCCCATGTATTAGGGGACAACCACTTGCTGTAGTGATGATGCATTGTTCCAAGTTACCTTTAACACGTTCCGAATCATCCGTTCAAGTTGTACGCCTCGGATGGCCTGAAATCAATGACACGGAGTGGTGCGCTGTTCATCACGCCGATCGCATCATTCGAACGCTGTTTTGCACAGTGGATTGAGTACATAATGCCGACGTCCATGTGCTGTATAGTTGATGCCTTTGTTCTTTTCACAGTGACCAGGATGTGCTCACATAGCCTCACAGCAGCATGTTGATCGCTCAAGCTTCGGACGTGGCCCGCCGGTCGCTGTTCGTCGTTGCATCCCAGTGTTGTAAAGACATACTTCTGACGCCAAGCCCACGTTCTTTTTCGGCGACTGGGAATCAAGAACGTGATAGTCATAATCATATGATCTAAATTCATTATTGCCACATCTCGGTGGAACGTTCATTCATGCCATGTACAGCGGAGGATAAATAGCCTGTCCCGTATCCACCGGAAAACCTCAACCCATTGGCCCTCGTCATTGTTTTTCTTACACTCCGTGTCCTCTGACATACAGTCCTTCTTGGGACCTCTTGTTCAAAACAACTATCTTTCCCGTACGGTCATTCATACCTCTGTAGGCTAATGATGAGTCTGATACACCAATCCAGTCGTGGTAGCCACTGCAGTCGTATATGATTATCGTGAGTGAAATATTTGGGAGCATTCCATATTCATTACCATTGCGACGTCAAAACCACAGTTCTCACTTTCTCAAGAGAGGTATCTCACTCCTTACCCACCTCTGTTTCATGTCAATGGCTGACAATTTTCAAAGATAGAGTACTTCTGGGTAAGGAGTTGTCCATTATCGTCGGGGTACAACGTCCCCAATGGTTTCACAGTGTAGACCCTGGACTTGGGTTTCCACAATGTTTGTTGTCGTGTGTACAACCTTTTCGGCCATGTTTGGACCGTTTGTTCTGGACTGACCCTCTCAACAGGTCCGTTACATCGGCCTCTGCTGGGTTATGTAGGTCTATTAGCCGAGTGGTAGCACATGATTTTCTAACATGATCAATCCCGAATCCATTCTCAGGACCGACACATTCTGTATGTTCAAGGGTACTCACAAGGTTCATTATCTCAACCAATAAACTCACAGATGGCAGTTCCTTTATTCTTGGTCCTGTAGAAGTCAGTTTTCGTCTCATCTTACACCTCCCTCACCACTAATAATAATTCAACTGCAACAGATGTATGTATCTTAATTTCGACGCAAACCTTGAATTCATAATGCTCAAATAGATGTAAGCACACCAATTTACTTGCGTCCACAATCTCAAAACGAGACGTGGATACTTTGAAGGCAGAGTGTTGCTTCTATTGTCTATTTGGGCATTCATAGTGTTCCTTTCTGCCGCTGATTGTGAGTTAATTTTCCGTCTAATCATGTCTCCTCCTAGGTTGATGTGAACTATAGTGATGATGATTTTGCGTGTTTACGCAATGTGGAATCGATCGAGGTCAATTCTCTCTATCCTCCTGTTCCTTTACGTGACGCAAACAATCATTGCTGTGGGTTTGGATGGAATCTACGACAACCCCAATGCCTACTTCTCGGGTATGTACAATGTTGCGTGCATCAATACAATAGCCAGCCTCCCGTAACCTCCACCTTTTCAGTGACAATGGGCCAAGTTCTCAAATTTTCGCCTTGCCCTGTTTCGTACATTAACGCTCCGGCGACACTTCAAGTGTATCGTGTTGCACCGCGATTGGTTCTTAGTGCCGCGCTAGTCATTCTTGCTGTCTCACAAACACTGAAACAGTCATTTGAGATGTACAAAGCGACGAAGCAATGGCAGCCCAACCGGTATATGCAAAAACTCGTGGGAGATGGAATTCTCTATTTCATCATGTATGTTTTCATCTCCCCTGTCCTTCCTGCCCATCAACCTTTGCTCGTGCTCCTGACACTTACCTCCACAAATGCTGACGATGACAATGTTCGCCCCGACTCATAGGAATGTTCTTTACCAAATCGATTATTTGCTCGCCTTAGTTGTAGCTCCAACAAACAACCCCGCACTCTTCCACACATTCCTTTATATAATCTTTTACACCCTCATCCCACGATTCATCATCAGCATTCGGGAGCTATATGATCGTGACATCCGTGGTGGCTTTCACATTGATACCGGGTTCGGTATGCAATCGTGGTCAAATGCCGGTCCGGATACCACCGTGTCAGAAATGGTATTCATAGACGGAAACCAGAGTTCTGAGGTGGAGGGTGGCACAACTGACTCGGGCGATCTTGAACTGGGTACTAGTCAGCATTGAACGAAGACTCTCCCATTGGGGGCAGAGAATAGGTACAAGAGAACGATCAGAAAGTTGAAAGATAAAAGTGACAGGTGCTTATTGGCGGTAGCTCTGCTAGCAAACAATTCCTTTTACTCCAGGCTAGATGTATCTCTTTCGAGAAAAAAAGTGGTGGTGGCATCATCTCGGAGTTCCGCGTCCTTCCTCAAACATTTTTTGTGTACAAATACACTACCCGTGTTCGTCTGTGTATCGAGTTGGTCTTTATCTATCTTTGATGCTCGTTATCGAATTCCTCCTTGCACTGGATAATACATCGTTGCCACCGGTTTTGCGTGGATTGCCTCCCGAGGGCGGATCGTCTCGAACGATGGCACGTCAGCGTCAAACGTAAATCAATTTATCGGTAATCGAAACAAGGTGGACGATGGGCGTACACGAAGAGGATCGCGAGAGAGATCAAAAGTCTTGGTAGTTGGCGACGCGGCAGAGATGTATTTGACACACATGTACGAGGCACGAGGGGAGGGGGGCAAGGGCAGACATGGGACGGAGTGCTTCAAGCAGTCGCTCGAAGCCCAAAGCGAGCTCGTTGTCGGTCGTGATGAGTTGAGAGAGCCTAAGGCATTGCCATGAGTGAGGCATGAGGGGATACAGATATATTTGGAAGCGGAAAAAAAGAAATTGCGGTGATGTTGCAGCCGTAAACGAGGACGAGGGTCTAAGCTGATCTCAATCCTAGAGGGAGGCCTCCATTGCCTGTCTTTATCGAAACCGCATTTGACGACAGCACAAACGCCAATGCGTTCAAGTTGAGTCCCGACCATTTACCACTCAAGCTGAAGTCATGCTCGAAGGACACCCGCACTGACGACGGTCCCATTCGCAGATAGGGCGGTAGAGTGGGATGACACGGACGCTCGAGGTCACCCTCGATGTGGAGCGTGTGTACGTACGGCGCGAGTCCTTTCCACGAGTCTTCGTCGACGAGTACGGGCGTTGGATCGATCGTGCCGTCTTCACAGAAAAGGGAGGCTGTGGTGACGTGGATGGGGTCCGAGAGGGAAAGGGAGGTTTTGATCAGCGTGATCACGGTCTGATGGGAGCCAAGGGTGAGGTTGGTGGCGAACGTGGGTTGGTTGGTTGTCAAGCGAAGGAGATGGATGATGGACGTACGCGGAGACAAACGCAAGAGAAGGGTTCACTACCAAACGCTTCGGTCGTGGGCGATGGAGTAGAGGTATATTTGACAAAGACTGGTGAGGCGCGAGGAAGGGCAGAGATGAGACGGAGTGCTTCGAGGCATTGCCCGAGACCTGAAACAAGTCCGTGGGTCGGACCTCTTCAATGACAAAAAAGGATTGCGGCGACGTTGCGGCTGCAAATCTCCGTTCTACATAGACCAATCCAACCCCAAGGAAGACTTCCACCGGAGATACTCAGTGGACCTGTCCATCATCTTCTTCTTCACAGATTAGTATTCGCTGCATGGGTGGTATAGAAAACATCAGGTTGATCCACGTTAAACGGGAATGCACCAACTTGAAGTGGGTAGTAAAGGGACATGGCACTGGTTTTCAACTCGCAAGGCTTGCCGTGGACAGCCCATTGTTCCGAGTTACGTGTAACATGTTTCAATTCCATCCACGGCCGGCGGGAACGGCGGACCGGTGGGGGAAATTCACATTGGGGCATTCGCAGTCGTATCACGGTGACGTGGTGCTGCAGAGCGCTGAATCGCCGCTGATCACTGCGTCGTCGGCGATGTCATTATCTGAAGGCCGCTCTGGGCCACAGGAGGTGATACGACCAAGATGCCAAATGAACACCGCGGTGAAAGCATCAGTAAAATCATCACGACCTTACCCAGCCTTATTTGGACTTGGTTGACACTTATCGGCACTTTTTCGGCTTGGGCCGAACGCAGTGGCATTGAGCTAAGTGGGATAAGGCCATGTTGATTTTACTGATGAACCCCTATGATAACTTCACAGGAACGACGGTTTGCTCACATAGCCTCGCAGCATGTTGACCATTCAGGCTTTGATGGCCCATCTCTGATCGTCAGCCTGAGCACATTCCAAGTGTTGCAGCCAATACACAGTCAAGACACCGGGTGGAAGATGTTGTCGCTACCAGTGCTGACGAGGCAGTACATGTTTTCTTGCGGTAACTAGAAATCAAGTGCTTCTCCCGAAGGGAGGTGATAGTCATAGTCATATGACCCCAACCCATTACTCCGAGTCCCTTCTGACGTAATGGATGGGTGGGGAAGATAAATAGCCTGTCCTGTATCTCTCGGAGGCCAAGCACAACTCACCCCACTTTCAATCGTTGGTTTGCCGTTAAAAATTGTTATCGTTTCCCTGACACCTCATGTCCTCCGAGTCCGACATACAGTTTGCCTTGAAATCTCTCATTCCAAACAACTATCTATCCCGTACAGTCCCTCATAACCCCGTCAACGATTGGTCTGATACACCAATGCAGTTGTTTCCATCACTGCCGTCTTATATGATTATAGTGAGTGGTGCATTTGAGAGCCTTCTTCGTTCATCACGTTGTAACGTCAAAACTGCAGTCCTCACCTTCTCAAGAGAGGTATGCTATCACTTCCCCACTTCCTTGTCATGGCTAACAGTGTACAAAGCTAGAGTACATTTGGGTATGGAGTTGTCAATTATCATCACATACAATATCTCGAATGATCATACAGTGCCGACCCTGGACCTGGGTGTCTACACTATTTGTTGTCGTGTGTACAAATATTCGTGCAGTTTAGTACGTGTATTCTGAACTGACTTTTCCAACAGGTCCGTTACATCGGTCTTTTCTGGGTTATGTAGGTGTACCTGTGACACGTCTTCTAACATGGTTGACTTTCCCGAATCCATTCTCAGTACCTCCACACTCTGTATGTTCAATGGTACTCACGAGGTTCATTATCTCAACCAGTACACTCACAGATGGCAGTTCCTTCATTCCTGGTCCAGTAGAAGTCAGTTTTTCTCTCATTTTACACCTCGCTCACCCCTAATGATCTAATTCCAACAGACGTATGTATGATCATAGTTTCGATGCAGACCCTGAATCATAATGCTCAATAGATGTAAGCACGCCAATTTACTTCCGTCCGCAATCTCAAAATGAGATGTGGATACTTTAAAGGTAGAGTGTTGTTTCTAATATATGGTTGGGCATTCGATGTGTTCCTTTCTGCCGCAGACTGTGAGTTAATTTGCCCCCTAACCACAATTTCTCCTATGTTAATTTGAGCTACAGTGGTGATGATTCTGCGTGTTTACGCAATGTGGAATCGATCCAGGATGATTCTCTATATCCTCCTGTTCATCTACGTGCCGCAAAGCGTCATTACAGTTGTTTTGGATGGAATCTACGACAACCCCAATGCACACATCTCAGGTATGTATTGAATCGAATGCATCAATACAATGTCCGGCCTCACGTAACACCCACCTTCTCAGTGACAGTCGCCCAATTTCTCGACTTTTCGTTTTGCTATTTTTCGTTAATTAACACTCCAGCAACAATTCAAGTGTATCGTGTTGCACCGCGCTTGGTTCTCAGTGCTGCGCTAGTCATTCTCGCTGTCTCACAAACACTGAAACAGTCATTTGAGATGTACAAAGCGACAAAGCAATGGCAGCCCAACCGGTATATTAAAAAACTAGTGGGAGATGGAGTTCTCTATTTCATCGTGTATGTTCTCATCTCCCCCTATCCTTCCTGCCCATCGACATTTGCTTGTGCCCCTGACACTTACTCCCACAAATACTAACGACGAAAATATTCGCCCCAACTCATAGGAATGTTCTTTACCAAATCATTGATGTGCTCGAGACTGAAAACACTGTTACTGGAGTCGCCCTGATCGTGTTTCTTTATATAATCTTTTACACTCTCATCCCACGGTTCATCATCGGCATACGAGAATTATATGACCGTGACATCCGTGGTCATTTTCATATCGACACCGGGTTCGGCGTGCAGTCACGGTCGAATGCAGGTCTGGATACGACCGTCTCTGCGATAGTATTCATGGACGGACACCAGGGTCCTGAGGTGGAGGGTGACGCGGATAATTCGGGCGATTTCGAACTGGGTAGAGTGCACGGGTCAGGATTGAACGAAGACTCTCCCATTGGGGGCGGGGAGTAGGGTCCATGGGAAAAAGATCGGAGAGTAGAGGATGAAGGTGACCAGTATTTATTGACAGTCGCTCTGCGAGCGAATTACACGTACAATTCCTTTTGCTCTGGGTTGAATATTTAATGTACTATTTATACAAACCGTACTGTTTGAGAATCAAAGTGGTGACATCACCTCGGAGTCTTTGTCTGCCACGTCTCGGCAGAGCATCATCACATTACATGTTCGTTTGTACCGTAATGTTGCTACTGAGGTCGGTCCTTATTTACCTTGGATTCCCTGAGTCACAAAGTGCAATTCGTTAGACTCCACCTTGCGCTAGATAATATCACACAATACCATCGGGTTTGCGTGGATTTCTCTCTGAAGACGGATCAGTTCAAAATTCGAATGATTGCGAATGCAAGCATCGAACATGGATCAATTGACTATAAGGCGAGAGAAGAAGATAGACGACGGACGTATCCGGGGAGGGACGCCAGCGAGCAGTTCCCAGGAAAACACCTCCGTGATTGGCAGCGGGGTAGAACCTTAAGCGCCGACACGTTCGAGTTGAGCTGGGACCCTTTACTATTCGGGCTTGTGCTTGACGAAGCCGGGGCGTTCGCAATGTAACCAATGATGGTCCCGGAGAGGGGAGAGTGGGACGAGAGTGCGGTAACGGATGCTTGAAGTTGTGTTCGACATGGAGGGTGTTCATGTGGGAGCGAGCCCTTTCCGCGAGTCTTCGTCGATGGGGATGGGGGTAGGGTCTATCGTACCATTTTCGTGGCAAATGAAGGGATAACGACACGGATGGGGTCAGAGAGGAAAAGACGTTTGATCAGCGTAGTCACAGTCTGGTGAGAAGCGGGTGCATCAGTGTCAAAGTGGATCGACTGATCATCAATCGAGAGATGGATGACGGACGTATGCAGAGAGGGACGCGAGCGAGGTGTTCTCTGCGAAACGCCTGCGACACGGCAGAAGTGTAGTTGACAAAACGCGAGGGGGACAGAGATGGCTTCGAGATATTTCCCGGGACACGAAGCGAGCTTGTTATCAGATAGGTGGGTTGGGAAGACAGGCGCTGCTGTGAATTTTGACTCGGTCGACGAAGAAAATTGCAGCAACGTCGCGGCCGCAAATCGCCGAGGACGAGACGAGCGTCCAACCTCGACTTGTCGAGCAAGACTTCCATAGAAAATTTGGGGTATCTTTCGTCCGTCACGCGTACTGTTGTGAGATCAAAGGCACGGTAGGGGTGTGGTGTTGATCGAGGCGATTTCATTGTCTGAAGGTTGCTTTACAGGATCTAGACCAGGATTATAATACCAAATGAACATTGCAACAAACGCCTGAGTCCGCATCTCTATATCTTCCAGGAGCCCATCCACAACCCACCCCACTCTCAGTTGTTGGCTGTCAAATTACACCTCATGTCCACCAAGCTACAGTCCGCATTGGAATTCTTCATTCTAAACAACTATATATCTCGTAGGGTCGCTCATAGTCCTGTTAATGACCATTCTAATACACCAATACAGTTGTTATTGTCACTGCCGTCGTATATGATCATGGTGAGTGATACGTTTGCGAGCATTCCTTATTCATTCCCGTTGCAACGTCACAACCAGTCCTCACCTTCTCAGGAGAGGTATCACATTTTATGTCTACTTTTGTTACACCGCTAACAATACACAAAGGTGGAGCACATTTGGGTAGGGAGTTGTTTATTAGAACCCACATACAACGTCCCGAATCATTCCACAGTGCAGACCATGGACCTGGGTTTCTACCATCTTTGTTGTCGTGTGTACAATCTTCAAGTTTCGGGTAGTCTGGCCCTTATTTTCTGAGCTGATTATTCCAGTAGGTCCGTTACATTGGTCTTTGTTGGATTATGTAGGCGTGTTGAGCCATCTTTGAGCATGGTTGTTAAACCCTGAATCCATTCTCAGGACTATCGGACTCAGTATGTTCAAGCGCCGTAAGTAGGTTTTTTATCTCAACCAGTACACCCGCAGTCGGCAGTTCCTTCATACCTGGCCCTCTGGCAGTCAGTTGCTTTCCCATCATGAGCCTGTAGATCACTAATGATCCAATTCCGACAGACGTGTGTATCTTTAATTTTGAAATAATCCTTGTATTCTGATGGTCCACTAGATGTAAGCACATCAATTTACTGGCGTCTGCAATGTCAAAATGAGACGTGGACATTTACAGGTAGTGTCATATATCGAGTATCCACTTGGACATTCGTGGTGTTTCTTTTTGCCACCGATCGTGAGTTACCTCGACTGTTGATCGCGTCTTCCGCTGTGTTGATTAGGGTTATAGTGGTAATGATACTGTGTGTTTTCGCGATGTGGAATCAATCCAGGATGATTCGGTGTATCCTCCTGATCATTTACTTGCCGCAAATCATCAGTACTGTCATTTTATATGGAATCTACGACAGTCCGATACCCACTTTTCAGGTATGTACCAAATCGGATACATCATTAGAATGGGGTACCCTCGCCTAATCTTCCACACGTTTTCTCAGTTAGAGTCGTCAGAGTTGTTGATTTTTCATTTTGCAATGCCTCGTTCGTCAACTTTCCACAGTTCGTTACTGCGATTATTGTGGTGCCGCGCTTTGTTCTCGCTGCTACACTAATGATTCTCGCTGTCTTCCAAACCCTGAAACAATCAGTCAGGATGTACAAAGCAACGAAGCAATGGCGACCCAACCGTTACATGCAAAAATTAGTGAGCGATGGAATTCTCTATTTCGTTGTGTATGTCCCCATTACCCCCCATCTGTCCTGTCCATCGCCTTTGCCCATGGTCTTGGCAACTAGGTGCAATATTACTAACAATGGAGATGCTTTCCCCGACTTTTAGGAACTTATTTTACCAAATCACCGGTCTGCTCGCCCTAGTCCCAAACAATACCTCGCTCTTTCTTGACCCATTTAGTTATATAATTTTCTATCCCCTCATCCCACGGTTCATCATCGGCATACGAGAGCTATATGACCGCGACATCCATGGTCGCCTTCATATCGATACTGGGTTTGGTGTGCAATCACAGTCGAATATAGGTCTGGATACAACCGTGTCGGCGATGGTGTTCGCGGACGAAAGCCAGGCTCGGGAAGTGGAGGGTGACATGGCAGATCTCGAAACGGGTCGTAACGTGTATGGGTCAGGTTTGGTCGAGGACGCTTCCCCCGGAGGTATGGGCTAGGAATGTGAGATCGGAGAGCTGGAAGAGAGAGGCATTTATTGGCAGTGGCTCTGCTAGCGTACACATGCAAATCCCTTGTGCTCTGGGTCAAATGTATGTACTATACCAATGTACTATACCAATGTACTCTTTCAAGAAAAAAAAGCAATGGTAGCATCATTTCAAGGTTCTTTTCTCTCAATAGGGACCACATAACATGAGCCATCCCAGCAACCATCGCCATCCAACGATCAACTGACCATATACGACTGTCGGCATGTCGGCATAAATGTGCTGGGCACGGATGATCGATGATCAGGTTATGCGATACGATGAAATGTATGACTGCTATGAGTCACATGGTCACTTGTTCTGCTCTGTCGAGTAAGAAAGTAAGTTGCAGGGAAAGTCTAGCATGTTGCACTGAGTAAGATCAAAATCCCACCGGTCTTGGATAGATTACTCTCCGAGAGGGGTGATCTTGGTAGCGATCGCATTCGACGACGGCAGTGGGCACAAACGTCGAGACGTTCAACTCGAGCGCAGACATGTTACTGTCCAAGCATGCACCCGACAACGACGCCAGGCTATTCGCGGTATCCCAAGCGGCCGTCTCAGCGAGGATAGAGAGTGAGACGGGAGCGCAGTCGACGGACGCTCAAGGTCATCTTGCGTGGAGCGTGTACGTACGAGGCTCTTTCCACGAGTCTTCGTCGATGAAGATGGGGGTCGGGTCGATCGTGCCATTAGGGGATGGGTACTGGTGACGCGAATGGGGTTTGACCAGAGCGGCACGATCTGGTGGGACGAGGCAGGAAAGTGCGAGCATCAGCATCAAAATGGATCGACTGATAGTCAGTCAGGAGATGGATTACACGGAGATGCTGTCTGCCAAACGCCGGCGACGGGATTCAGGTGTACTTGACAAAGACCAGCCGAGGTGCGAAGGAGGGGAGAGATGAGACGTTCAACAATCACGCTTTTCCACAGGACACTTTGTTCAGACGACTACAGCGGACAACACTCAGCAAATACGTACAAATACAACCCACATTTAAGAACGCGGTAATTCCCTGGGCTCAGTGATCGCAACATCTGTGAAGTGCTCTGTTCCCCAAAATTGCTTCAGCTCCTCGTTTCCAGTCACCTTGGCATAATGCGCAAAAATCGCGGGGTACTTTGCACGTTCTGCGACTCCGAGTGTCGTGTAGCAGCAGAGATAGATCCCCGCAGCCAAGAAAAGGTCGGCGAGTGTTAGAGAGTCCGAGACCAAATACCCAGAGGGACGAGTCGCCAGGTATGTCTCAACGTAGGTCAGGGCACGAACCAAGCGCTCCGTTTGTTTGTCGAGGGTCTACCACAACACACCGCTCAGCCAAAAAGCCTTTTCGAGTCTACTACGGCTCATTGCCTACCTCGCGATTGAATGGTCCAGCGGAAGCGAAACCATATATCATGCTCATGATGTTGTAGTGGGGTACTCCAATCTCTTGCTCCGAAAAGTGAGTCCATTGATCAACTTGTGCGATCTCCTTCGCATCGGAACCCAACAGGTTAACCTTGGTCCCGAGACTGCACACTAATGTAGGTGAGTTATCGAAATCTGGTAACTCGAGTCGTACTCACAATAACGCGCGATAGTCGCACCCTCAATTAGCTTGAATCCATCCGAGCCCTCGAATGCAGGAATCTTTCCATAAGAGAACGAGGACGTATACCCAGCTGGCTTGTCTGACGATTTCCATTCAGGCTGTTCCAACTCTAGGCCATTCAGAGCCGCAACACTACAGATCTACGAACGGATATCAGGTGGTGGATCGGCGGCGTAATTTACAAGAGAGTTACGATGTTGGTTTGAGATTGGCGAGATGAGCCCCAGAGAGTCCCGATGGGTGCCATGTTTAGATCAGCGACCGATGAAAGATGAGAATGTGAGTGGTGAGAGGTGAGAGTCTGACGAGTACCTTTTATACGTTCTGATACGCTTATGAACGATGCTGGGTTTGGATTCAGGGATGCTTGATCTTTATTCACGGGAATAGGGAGAGCTGAGTCAGTTTTCCATGCCATGACATAAAATGGCTGTCCGCCGGCATACTAGTTAAGTGTGGGCGCGTCAAGGCCATTGATGCCAAGCCGTCATGACGCGTGACGGGTTGCGGGCTCTTCAACGCTGATTTTCCAAGAATGGGACAGAGCAACAAGTCACTGGGCCGCCCATCAGGCCTTCAGGACCTAACTTACGTCGAAATGTATCATTCCTGCGAAGAGATGCATGAAGTATACGATTGTGTTGTGTAGTGACCACATCACATCACATGGGTGACTTGGAGCAGTTTATCTTGGCGCTCGAGCATTCCAGTTCAATTTCTGATCTGGTCCGAGCAGGCCATCACATTTGGAGAAAAAGCGTCACATGAATCTGGTGACGCTTTGGTCCAATCGGAGGTGACTCAGGCTATCAGATGACACATCGTGTCACGCCTTTCGTCACATTCTCAGATCGCACAGCTTCACCTGTCACCGGAGTCAAAAAATACAGCCGATACTGCAAACACCATCCATTCAGCACAGCGTACAAAGTGCGTTGAATTTGGTTCAAGTATACGGGAACGGCGTAAGCTCAGTGATTGCGACTTCTGTGAATTTTTCCTTCTCCCAAAACTGTTTCAGCTTCTCATTTCCTGTCACCTTGGCATAGTGGCCAAAAACCAAGGGGTACTTTGCACGTTCGGTGGCCCCGAGTGCTGTCAGCGAGACATCATAGATCGCCCCAGCCAACACAAGGTCGGCGAGTGTCACAGAGTCCGAGACCAAGTAACCAGATGGACGAGTCGCGAGGTGCGCCTCAACATAATCCAGGGAGCGAAAGAGGCGCTCTACTTGCTTATCGAGGAACTAATCAACGCACCCCTCCGTCAAGAAAATTCAACGAGTCTATGGTTGGCTGCCCACCTCGCGATTGAGTGACCCGTAGATGCCGTATACGGTGCACATGTAGTTGTAGCCCCATTTTCCAATCTCATGTTCCACAAAGTGAACCCATTGATCGACGACTGCGATCTCTTTCGCATCGGAACCTGACAGGTTTACCTTGGTCCCGAGGCCGCACACTAGCACAGGTGAGTGTATCGATGTATGGCAACTCGAGGACTACTCACAGTAACGCGCAATCGTCGCGCCCTCCATCAGCCGGAATCCATCCGAGTCCTCGAAGGTGGGAATTTTGTTATAGGTGAATTTGGAGTTGTACTCCCCCGGCCTTTTGAAGAAATGCCACTCAGGCTCTTCCAGCTCTAGGTCGTTAAGAGCCGCGACGCTAAGGATCTACGACCAGAGATTAGGGGTCTTATAATACCAACTCCTAGAACTTACGATCTTGGTTTGAGGTTGGTGACGCTTACCCCAGAGAGTTCCAACAGGTGCCATACTTCCAGAGCTCAGCGATCAGCCTCCGTACAAACGGAGATGGGCTGAAACGATGAGGATTTGAACGCCACAGGACTCCTTATATACGTCCCAGTTGCTTAGAAACCACAAGTGCGGCTGGATCAGTATTACCTGTTCTATTCTTGTAATCTCGAAACCAGGCCCGTCTGGATCACACTTCGGATGAAACATCGATAAGTACCTCCACGTGCCCCTAAACGTTGTCATGAGACCCCTTGGAAATGATGGAGAAGACAAGTGGGTAGTCCATACTCAAGGTATGACGTACTCTGATCAGAGGATTTCTGGATGACGTCCAGCCTTGTCATCCCGGTACCCCATCTCAGCTTGACTCGCGCAGCTTTAGATAATCGATTCGACCCCTCAAACACAACATACGTGCTATTTTACACTCTGACGCGCATTATCTGCGCACCCTTCTTTAGAAGGTCGGAGGCGTCCTGCGCTCAGTGATTCGGACATCCGTAAATTCCTCCGTTCCCCAGTACTGTTTCACCCTCTCATCCGCGGTCACCTTGGCATAGTGAGCAAAAATGTGTGGGTACTGCGCACGTTCCGCAGATCCGAGCGTGAACTGCGCCGCAGCGAAAATCACGCCAGCCAAAACAAAGTCGGCGAACGTCAGAGTATCCAACGCCACGTAACCAGAGGGACGCGCCGCCAAGTGGGATTCGAGGTAGTTGAGAGCACGGACGAGGCGCTCTTGATTCTTCTCAATCGTCTATAGTGCATATCGTGAAGTCAGACACCCAGCCAACATCAGAGGCAATTCTGGTCCTTGCCTCAAGACTGAAAGGTGTGTATAAGCCGTAGATCATGCCCGTAATGTTCTGGGTTGCTGCGCTGATCTCGTGTTCAGCATAGTGCACCCATTGCTCAATGATCGCGGTTTCTTGCGCATTGGAACCCAGCAGGTCAACCTGGGTTCCGATACTGCTCACTACAACGAATAAGTCCATCATCACCGTCGCCAAACCGGCCAGAGCCACTACTCACAATAGCGAGCAATCGTAGTACCTTCGATCAGCTTGAATCCATCCGTCCCCTTGAATGCAGGGATCTTCCCGTAGGGAAAATCAGCCAAGTATTCCGAAGGTTTGTTCGAAAACGACCACTGAGGTAGTTCGAGCACAAACCCATTAACGGCTGCAACACTGAGGATCTGTAATGAGACAATCAAGGTTGGCTGTCGTTTGAAGATGTAGGTTATACTAGTAGACGTACGACTTTGGACTGACGCTGGCGAGGATGACCCCAGAGAGTACCGACGATAGTCATTTCGCTGAGTGAGTATAGAAGAATGTCGAAGAGTCAGATGTAACTTGTGGATTGGGTTGATCGAAGACAGTCCTCTTATACGTTCATGCTCGTATATCGCCACTGACTAATAGAACAGCGAATGCCACGCCGGTAAACTCCTTCCCGTCTGAGAACACAAAGAGAAACACAGTCAGCAATCCACAGAAACCTCGCCGGAAGAACTCGTCGCCTGACTGCCGATAGGCTTAACGACTCGTTTACCTGGTAAAAGGGATACCGATGTAGTAATCACAGCGGTGACTTGATCCTGCCTTGAGCGTGCCGAGCTGATGCTGAGTCAAACCTGTTAGATCTAATTATGATGATTCTTTAATTTCGGACATTCCGTAACCCGCCAAGCTGCCCCTGTGAACGCGCAGCGTCGTCAAAGCTGTGAATCCCAGCAACGCAAGCTGATTCAGCACCGCAGCTCGTATACCTTGTCTGGATGATCTTGGATTCTTGGAACCAGAGGGTCTTGGGAGCTGCGGGTAATTGTACTGGCTGCCAGTGCGAGCTTAAACTGTTGGCTAGTTTGCTGACCAACCCGTCTATGAGGTCAAACAGACGATAGTTTGACCTCATAGCCCGGCTGATCACCAGACTTCCCAAGACTTGAAGCTTCGTTTTAGTAAGAGGCTTACAAAACACGATACACTAGTAATACACTGAACCACAACCCTGACGGAACACTGAACAAGGTGAAAGCTGCACCTACCACTCGAGAGATTGAGGGGCTTCTCTCTTCCAGTCGAATATTCCCCCACGCTCGTTGAAGGCTGTCTCGTTAAAACCTGAATCCTGGAGCGCCGGTTGAACGCCAACATCCAGCAACGATCTCCCGGGTTTCTTTCCCCCGTCCATACAGTTCAAAAATCTAACCAAATGGCTGTCAGGTTCCAATTCGACTCTGCGTGTAAGATGCCTACCTCATTTTTTCATCCAAGTTCAGGTATGAGTCCTTCATGGCGTCATTGTCCTCAGGCACCAGGCACGTTTGAGAAGCATGCCGCTGAAGGAATCCCTCGAACTGCTCCGTCGTGATGGTGAGATGGCGCGCATCACGGAGTGAGCCTGTCTCAGCGCCCGTGTTTTCCGAATCTAACAGGAGCACTTGGAAAACCTGTTCAATCATATCAATTAGAGACCTTCATTGGTAAGCCGTCGAGAGTATCTTGGCCTACCTTCCAGCGGAAAGGTGCGAGCTGTTCTATCTGCTCATTCATGTCTTCCTCCCAGTTATTGCTGTAGGGAATGAATGAGTCAGCGAACAGTATGGTCGACTTCAAAAGGCTCACATGGTGACCACGGTGTTGATTTTGACTCTGATGCCTCGGTCTTTGGCCCACTGCGCGACCTTGAATACATTGTCGATGTGGGTAGTGGCGGTCCCGTGCTCTGCGCGACCCTGCTTTATGTTGGTCTCCGTGTCGAATGAATCGCACGATATTGCCATGACATCCAGATATTGGCCGTATTGGTCCAGCCACTTTTCGGTTACCTTGGAGCCGTTGTTCACAACGGAACATGACTCGATGTGGAGTTCTTCTTTGCAGAACTTGAAAATCTCCCCTATGTAGCGGGGCTGGAGAAAGGGTTCTCCACCACTAATGTTGAGCTTCTTCATACCCGCATCGGCAAGGATGCGAAGTCCCCGCTTTGCATCGTCCAAGGGAAGAATATATTGATTCGTGTTGGTATGAAAGCAAAAATGACATTCATAATTGCATCTCCTATTCGGAAACCAGTTGACAGAAACCGGTACAATCGCTGGTGTGGCATTGAAGAAAGGGATAGAGACATCAATCCAGGAGAATTTCATGTTCAGATTTTCGAGTCGGGATCTGGGCGCTGAGTAGTGGGTGTTTAGTGAATAGGAGGTATGAAGACCCGTGATGTCACGTTCCATCTTGCCTCGTATGCGTCACGCTCGAGATAGGTTAGCCAAGTCCGTCTATGGGGAAAGCTAGGGCGCCAGCCTGCCCGTATACGGACTGGCCACCAGTCTATGTTCGAGATTCCAACAAGCATACGGACATCCCCATTGACAAATACCTGCGTTGTAGAACAGTGTTTATGCACTAGGTGAGGAAGATGGCGATCAAGTGTGCGATAGAAAAACAGTAATAGGGATCATGAAAGTTTGTCTAGACCTTCAAGCTTCAAGCACGTCGAAAAACAAGGTAGCATGAGACCAAGTAATACACGAACAAGAGGAAACACGCCTGCGAACGCGGCAGCCACACAGCACCAGCCCACTTGGTGATTGTAAGATCAGTGGTATGGTTGATAGATTTCTCGACACGGTCAAGAAACGGGTTGTTGCTTTTCGGGGTGGTCACCGGTAGCTCACGAGAACTGCAGAAACGAACAAGAAGCTGGAGATGAGAGCGCAATTCAAGCGCATTATGCGCTTGAAAGCCCCGCACGGCCTCATGATTTTAGTAGGTCTGATGAGTCTGAAACACACATAATCGTTCGAAAGCCGTGTGTATGGTACATATGGGTGTGTTAGAATTTGAGGGTCGGTTATCTGCCTACATCGGGACGTTAGTAGTAAGGCTGAATTGCTACCATAATGATGCCATGTACCTTGGTTTTGGGGCTCTGGGTCCTTCGAGAGCGTTAGCAGGCCTTTCGGCATAGGCACAAGTCTGGTCTACAACCTTCGTTACACCATGTATTTGTGAGCTTGTGGTCAAAGTTCCTGGTTGATGGATCGGAGAGTTTTTCCTAATCCAAAGAGCCTTGGTAAAATTCCCTTGGTCGATGGGTTCGAAGTCTGGTTGGGCCAAGAATTACTTTTTCGGGACACGGTTGTCCCGCTTTCCACACGGGAGATTCGATTTACTTCCTTTCTCTTTACATACTACTTGGTCTGCACACGAAAAGAGACAACATCATGATCGTGCCAGCAAGGTAGTTTCAACAAGCTCAACCGACCTCACATTAAATATTTAACGGCTGTCCGGCGAGCGTCCGCGTCATCCTCGGCAACTTCGATCTGTAATACGATTCTCATGGCTCCTTCTCATGCTGTGTCATCAAGCTGTATCATGTCATCTCAATGACTACTCCGTCAATGGAGCATTCTACGCTAACTTAGGGATCCTGTGCTATTCAATGACCCCCTTGTGCGAGTGCCAAGCACGACCAATTTTGCTGACCACAGTGTTGCCGAGAATGTGCGTCACAGCGTCGAGGTGTGGCCCGGCAGCAGGTCAGCTATAAAAGCCTTTCCCATGCCAAAACTGCAAGAGAACGCACTCGCAGCCTACCTGGTCACCTTCCATCGAAACCAAGACAAAGCAATGACTCGCATCACGACTAATCTCGGAGGAACGGCATCCAATGACGTTGTTGGCAAAGTCGCTGTAAGACCCAGTTATCCCATCTGACTTGCCGACCACCGTCTCATTGTTTCTACCCCAGCACGGTCTCATGATGATGACGCACGTATCAAGGTCTATCCCTTGTGGCTTGCCTGTCTGACTGGAGTGCCTTTTAGATGGACCCCGGACCCTGTTCCCGATGAGCAATGCTTCGAAGCGATCAAATCAGGCATCGACGCCTTACCTCCTGGTGCTAAAATGTTCCTCAATGGAGGTGCGTGGATGTTGATAATGTGTTCCATCTGTTCATTGCAACTCTCGAATAGGAGAATTTTACGGTCACAACTTGGCTACCACGAATTTGGAAATGATTGCCAGATTCTTCGAAAAGTACCCCGAGTACGTCGATAGGACGTTCTTGTCCATCAAGGTGAGTTGAAGGGGACGGACTTGTTGGGGGTGTGTATCTCTGATCATGCTCTTTTTCGGCCTCACAGGGAGGTTTGTCGGCTGTGCAACCGGGTCCAGATTGCTCGTAAGTAACCATCCATTCCGATGGATTCAGGTAATGCTTATAGTTTCTAGTCCAGAGAATCTTACTCGGAGCGTAAATTTGGTCAATGAAAAATTAAGGGGAACGAAACGTCTCGATTTATACCAGTGCGCGCGGGTCGACCCCAACATCCCCGTTGAGGTATCCATCGCTGCACTCGCGAAGCTCAAAAGTGAGGGCAAATTAGATCACATTGGCATGTCCGAGTGCGGCGCGGAGACACTCCGTCGCGGCCACAAGGTTTGCAGCACTCACGTTCTTCATACAGTACATGCGACTGAGTCCCTTTTCTTTGATAGGTTCATCCGATCAGTGTCGTCGAGATTGAGGTTAGCCCGTTTTCATACGAGCCACAGACGCGCGATGGTGTGTTAAGCTGTTTTGCGTCGCCTTGTGATTACTCTCACACCATTGTTCTAGTCATCGCCGCCGCAAAGGAACTTGGTGTGGCGGTCGCGGCTTACTCGTGAGATTCATTGTTGAGATTTGCACACACATTTTGACCAATGGTGTATATAGGCCACTCGGAAGAGGATTTTTGACCGGGCAAATCAAAAGACCCGAAGATATTCCTGGTACGTGGCTTTGATGTAGTTGGAATCAAAGCCGAGCAGGTTGACCTATACCATGTATTCCATGTAGAGGGGGATATGCGTCGTCACTTGCCTCGTTTCCAAGACGAGGTGCGCCAGTCCTCTATCATACAGACACCCTTTCTAACCTCTTGTCATTTTAGAATCTGAGGCACAACTTTGCCATCGTAGATGCGTTGACCGAGCTTGCGAAGAAGAAGGACATCACCCCGGGCCAATTGTCTATCGCTTGGGTGGGCTCCCTCGGGCCACACGTGATTCCCCTTCCGGGATCGTCGTACGTCCCATGTTTTGCATCTTCGTCTCCATTCCTGAATCCTGATGGTGTATTCCCTAGGCATGCGAAGCGTACGCTAGAGAATTGTGCAGGCGGTGATGTCGTGTTCACCGAAACGGAACTGCAGGAGATCAATGACGTTATTGAGAAAGCTGATGTAAAGGGTTCAAGATACCCTGAACACCACGCAAAGTACCTTTGGGCTTGAGTAAGATCCTCAGATAGATTGTAATCATGTCTGTTTCCAGATAGCGAGTTCTCATGGAATGTGTGGCTGATTGTTCAAAAAGAAGAGTCGACTGTCTAGAACACTGGCGCTGAAGACACAGTAAACAAAATGAGGGGTGCATCAAACTTGTGCTGTCGAAGTGAATCCGAGATGACGAAATAGGCACATATCACATCGACACGTACACCACGACATTCACGAGGACAAAATCCCATTAGAACACCACTCCATCATCGTTCACCTGCAACCCTTTCCACTTCCACGCTCCCAGCTCGCCTCGACATCCTCTCCAACGCTCTCCGCCTCGGGTCCCCCAATCCTCGCCCGCCTACAACACCGCTATGCCCGCTGGCATATCCCAAGCTCACCGCACGCATTCCCGTATCTCGGCGCACACCTATCGCTACAGGCCGCCGTTCGGTCGCACTCGCAGGCTCGTTGTCGCTGTCATGCGCGCCGTCTTTTGCCAGCTTGATCTTGCCGTCGGTCCGCGAGCGAGGAAGGCCAGCGATCGCCCAGCTGACCTGGACGCTGCGCTTGATGCTCCATAACCATATCAGCCCAAAGACAGGCGTACTGACGAGGACGTTGAGAACGGGAAACAGGTCGGGGTACCGCGCGGGAGGTGTCACGACCATTTCAAGCAGGTGCAAAAGGATCATCGACATATTGACCACCTGGGAAGGGGTACTTCGTCAATCACGTCGAACGGATCGATATGTGGGTCCAAAAAAGCCACGCACGGTCGAGAACAAGTGCACGAAAGAGTTGAATTGAACCCGGAAGGGGTTATACCCTATGAGTCGGCACCAGAATAAGAGCATCGCGACATATTGTATGCCGAGACCATCCTTTTGTAATAATGGCCACATACTACGATGAAGAACGTGAGGATTACAGAAGGGGAAAATACAAATGAACCCGACCTGAAGACACCGACGACGTTCCCGAGAGTACCCCAGGTAAATACTTCTTCCCCGGGTGATGCACCGGAGAGAAGGAGAGTAAGGGGAAGGAGGGGCAGCAAGATAGACTTCTCGTGAACCTGGAACGAAAAGAGGAAAAACGACATCGAGGTCGTCAGCAGCGCGTAGGGGAGCAATGGAAGAGTTGGGGTC
>JBBPRQ010000195.1:0-49736 GCA_038093095.1 Boletus insuetus
GTGTAGGGTCCCGTCTTTTCGTTTGATTTGAGCATCCTGGCGATCGTATTTGTCCCCTGTGTAGACCGTCGATGCGTATCCGTCTCTGTGCACAGAAGAGGTCAACGTAAGCAACAAAGAGGGAAGAGTGTAAGAGTAGACGCACTGGCTGGGTCTGGACGACGAGACGATCGTTGCTGAGTCTTTGCCTTGTGTCGGGGAGATGCGCCTGGAAGGTAGCAGGCTTACTCTACCGCGGTGTGTGGTGGCATTGTTCGGTATTCATTTTGACCCTTGACTAGTAAGTGTCCGCAAGACGAAGATAATGTTTTGTCATCGGATATTGTAGTACCTGGAAAAGACGTACAACAGGACTCCCACACCTGTTCTCCGCATAGCGAAAGTGCGGAACAGGAAAACCTTACCCTGTATGCTTTCAACATGGGTCGCAACTCTTGAAGACGGGTATGTACCACTATACTCGAACCGTTGGTTGAACTGGCTTCCGAGTACTGTCTGTCCAATTCCTAGATATCCACAGTGGTGGAATAGACTTGAACATCAGTTGTCGCATCGAACCCCGACCCGAGGGACCTCTGTTGAATTTCGCCCTTGTCACAAGACGACGTGAAGGTACCCCACGCCAGCGAATGCGTCGAGTAACTCGGCTCAAAGTTTGTCTTTAGCGGTGCCGGGTCTGTCGGCAAAGTAGCTCGGAATCGATGACAAGTCTGTAGCAAAGGCGTTTATTAAGTAAAGAGTTGCGATGGAAGCAGACACAATGATTGACGGACCTCACGTATATGCACGACGGTATGAATCGGTGTTCACGTTGCCCATGAGTGAGCGGTGGACGAGGACAAAGTAGATGAATGACTGGATAGTCCGAGTCATTCCGACTCGATACTCGACCTTGCTAGTTCAGAGAAGACAAAGAAGAGTCCAAAGCAGCGCAAACTTGACATCGATGGGCCAGCAGTCAGTCATGATAGCTCGGGATCTCGGGGGGTTTCCCCGAAGTCTGTGCAGCATCCTGGGTCAATGCTAGCACTACGGGTCTCAACGACCTGCAACCAAAGAGATTCACGTGGACTAAGTGGTGAGCCGGAGTCATTATTAGCATGGAGTGCATACCGAGGTGAGCCAGGTACTACCGTAGTCTAAGTCAGCGCCCGAATCTTCTTCCGCATCTCTTCCGTCCGACCGCTACCACGTCCTTCTGCGCGCCCAAACACAACAACCTTGCCTGATTCCCCGGCACGGCCTGCTCGTCCGGCACGATGTAGGAAATCGATCATGTTGCGCGGTTCATCCACGATGAAAACATGCTTGATCTCAGGGCCAAAGTCGAGGCCTCGTGAGAGGAGAGACGTCGTAACGAGAACGTGAGGAGTGATCGCGGGATTCGAAAGACCCGCTCTTGAAACCGGTGGCTTCAACGGTCGAGAGCCTGATGTGATCAAAGATGAGTCGCTCGATTTCAAGAAGCCATCCAAGTGGTGATTGTTGCCCCTCTTGCGTGCATCCGCGTCACCCGTTAGTGCGACACAGGCGACACCGCGGGTACCAAGAACTGTTGTCAGCTGTTCCACTTTGCTTCTCTTGTTACAGAATACGATGATTTTGGATAGCTTGACTGGACTGCCGGCGGGGAGAGCGCTTTTGGCGTGCGTGAGAGCATCCTCAGCCCATACGCGCCGAATCCGGCGTTCAATGTCTGCATCCTTATTCCCGCCCGTCCATTTGGCGTGTTCTGTTCGAAGTGTACTAGGCAGGTGGTGTAGTTTCGGGGATGCAAGGCGGACGAGGGCAGGGTGATGGGTGGACAGGTAATTACTGAGAGAATTTGGTATGGTAGCGCTGGTAAGCAGTAGATGGAAGGGATATGATATTGGTTGTGGGGATTCGGGAGTCGGGCGAGCCTCGCTCAATGAGACGGGGGAAACGGGGAGAACTGGCACGGGCTGTCCCTTTGCCGCAGCAATGTCAGCCAGTAATTGGCGTGTGGACGCCTCGAAGTCGGGGTCTAGGCGTTTAATAACTCAAATGGTATGCGTAGAGCAAGGAAGATCAAACGAACCGAAAAGAACATCTGCTTCATCAACGATGACCCATTCAATGTTTTCCAAGCCCATTTCGGGCTCGTCTACCCAAAACTTCCGGACGGTCGGATCCTCGGTCTTTTTCGACCCTGCCTTTAATGCTCTTTCGTGAGCTCTTTGCTCCCAATTCCAGCCTTTGCCTTTCTCAAGCTCCAAAAGCTTCATAGGGGTACCGACAAGCACGTCTACTTCGCGAGACAACCGACCTCCACTGCCAACCATGACGTCACCGGTGTCACAGTTATCGAATACCACCTTGGTGGTCGTCTTCATCTTTGAAGCGGTGCTATTGTTCTTGGTAGTACTTTGAGTGTTCGCTCGAGACGCGCACAGTACGCGAAGCTTGATAATGTGCGAAAACTTTTTCGCAAACCCCGCTAGTTGTCGCGACAACTCATGAGTCGGTGCCAGTACCAATGCTCGAGGGTTAAATGGCCGTGGCGACGACTTGGGTGGAGAACCAGCACTCCTGAGTTCGGTGCGCTTCAAATCCTGAAGGAGTGGTAAAAGGTACGCCATCGACTTGCCGGATCCAGTCTCACTGGCAAGGAGATACTCCTTCCATTTTGACTCTGCGCCTGGCTCTCTCATCAGATGTTTCAAAGAAAGCGCCTGAATTGGAGTCGGCACGGCGTCTTGACCCAGCACCTCCTTTACGCTCTGCAATAAACTGGGGAGTAACGGAGGCGAAGTAAAGTCTCTCGGGAGAGCTTTTGGCGAGGTTGTTGCGGAGAGGTCGAATTGGTCCTCCAAAGGATTCGAGTGTTGCTGCCTCGGCCGTCTACCACTATGCGGGGCAACATCTCGCGAAAAGGATGGACGCGAACGAGGTGCTACATGCAGCGATCCGAGCTTCTTCGCTCTGCCTGTCGGTTGCAATGACTGTGCGAGGCGGCCCTTTGATGAAGGTACTGCTGTATCATTTATATGAGTATGAGTATTGAAACGCGGGTCAGATTGAGATACTCACCGGTCTTCACACTGTTCTTCCTCGCTGTTCTCCTGATTGCTGTCCGGAACGCGGTGGAGGTGGACATCAACGCTCTGGATGCAAATATTTTCCAAGTCCGCGCAGACCTGATGGGGAAGATCCATCTTCGAATTTCCGCACAGCAAAGGACAACCTCGCCAAACCGGCCTGTCTTCCACTGAGTCAACACCGCTCATTATGAAGAACAGCACTTATAATTCCAGCTTGAGGAGTAATATCTGACAAGTAACTAACTCACACTAGTTTCCGGCTTTTGGCCAAGTTTCATGATGCACATTTCCGTTGATCTCATGGTCCAGCAAAAGCAAAAACACCGCAAAGGTACCATCTACCGAAAAGGTCCCTGATGTCGGTAGCTATGAGAGCTACGGTGTAACAGGACTACCATCGGACTCATATTTTACAGGTGTTATGCCCTCGCACAGGTACCATGCCAATCGCCACGGTCGGCGCACAACGACCAGGGTAATGGGGTTTCCCCGTTATCTACTCCCCTATGTGACAGCTCATTGTTGCTCTGTGTGTCCGTGATACTTGTCTCAGCCAGTGTAGATTGGCAAGGGGATACAGGCAGTTGGCGTCTAGGTAGGTAAAACAAGGTCGGGCGTGCCGCGCGATGCCCACACCACTACTCAATTCACGGGAAATGCTCGACTTGGTTCTTGACCTTGGCTCCAGGTGACGATCGAAAATGTTACCGTCTAGAGCAGAACAATCGGAAAAACAACTGTGCGCACAAACCCCGCAACTATGTGTTTCTCTCCCCTTTTGGTCCTCCTAAATATCTCAAATTACATGTTCAGCCCCCAATTGAATGATAGCACGCGACCCCCTCTCTCGCTTAAACTTGACTCGTCTTCACCCTGTTTTTTGTCCAGGTCGTCGGCGCTTGCCCCAACACCACCATCGCTTAATTTCGAAGACAGAAACGTTCGACTGCTGATCGGGGTTCTCCTCACCGCCATGACAGTGCGAGGCGACTCCCCTGGCCCATCAGAAAGTCGCGAAGTTCCACCGGACAAATGAATTGGAAGAACAATTCGGTTGGGGGCTGCTCCGTAAACGCCATACCTCTTTCAATCTATTGTCATCTCAATCATTGAGGCGCACCTACTCCACACATTATGAAATAGGGTACTCGTGGGTGTTGTACAAGATGACGTGTAGAACCCAAACATCTGTGTTTTTAATTAAATTCCTTGGAGTCTTCTTGTTTCGGTACAAAGAGGCAAAGAAGCATGTGATATAGGTGTTGTCGCTATCGCTGTTCAAAGTATCCTAATGCCGCTCATTATTATTAACATCATCCCTCAATCAAGCGAGGTTGATCATCACTCGATAATCGAGAAGCGAAGCAAGGATGCATGTTGACGACCCCAACTCTGAACCTTTGTTAGGGATCGGGTCTCGTCTTGCGGCATTGCCCTGACACGGTAACCAGACGCGAACGAGTGCTCCAAGAGGGCGATCTCAGTCCTAGGGATAAGATGGCGTCGGAAGTCTTGTCTCATTCAGGCTATCCCCTATCACGACGAAGCAAGGACGACACCTCGACAGCCCCACATCTGTAAAGGTTGGGTCTCGTCTTGCCCTACATAGGGAACCACCCGCTTAACATCCTGATGAGTCGGTCGCGAACATGTGTGTTCTCTAGGAGGGCCATCTTAGGTTCCCGGAAAAAGATGGGCCGCGATAGGCCCCCAGGCGGCGGAAGCCTTGACTGATTCACAGGGTGTCTCCTATCACTTCTCCCTCGTCTCATATTTGCACCTGCCTTCTCCACCACCAACATTGTTTTCTCCCTGGTGCTTCCGTTGGCGCCGGGTGGAGGCAACGGGATCACGTACCCCTTGTCCATCTCGGCCTTACAGTTTACCCAAAATCGTCATGGAACAATGTTCCTCCGAGGATACAGACCATGTGTCGAGGGTGAAACAAGGCACGATACAAAACGGGGCTTGAGAAGACTTGGGTCCCCGACCTTATCGAGACGCTCGTTTTTTTCTTATGGACGGACGCCGCGAGGGGCACCCAAAGTACAATGAGTCCTGAGCGGCCGGAGACTGTTCATCATGACTCATGAGTTCTTGGCCTTGCTGGGTTCTCGGAGGATGGGCTCTAATAGTCGTCCATCTAGACTTGTCGCCCAGACAGGGACAGGTCGACGAGTGATCAACTTGGGAGGGGTGCGACAACGGGAAGCGGGAAGCAACGTTCTGCAGAGCAAACAGCCCGCATCAGTCCTTTGAGCATCAACGTTATTCCGACCGTCCAAGGTGAAATAAGAAAACATGGCCAGCTGACCTCTTCCCATCGGCTCAATACGAGTGCTGAAACAACGCACGACTGGATGAATGAAACAGCAGCGATCAGCGCATGTTACCGCTAACATGTAGTAAAGATTCCAGTCATGAATCATGATCTGGACATACATTGTGCCAACGATGGTTTGTTCCAAGAGGCAGGTACCCTTTCCAACAGGCCGCCCCGTGGATAAGTGAAAACCGTGCCTCGCAAGCAAACACGTGGGCAGAGTAGTATGCGGTGAAACTGGACTCGAGGAGCCCCAAGGGTAGTCCGGGCCCAAGCGGACGAATTCACGGGTCTAGGACGCAACGTAACCGTTTCATCATCTGATGACACGAGGACTCGATCGATGGTGGACTTTGCTTCCTATCCCATACGTGCCTACCTGTGCGTGCATTTCCAATGAACTTGAGTTGTGCTTTCGCACACAAGTCTCCGAGTCCAGTCTGATGTCCCCATCATCAGAGTTTCACTCGGACAAGTCGCACAACCTAATCAGTCCCGGTAATACAAGCATATTATTTGCATGAAACCTTGTTAGCGATCTTGCCTCCTCTGCTCCAACCTGAACGTGTGGCGTAACCATTCTAACATTTTTCTTTCCCGGCGTAGCTCTATAAGCGCTGATAGCTGCTGTTTGAATGGACGTGACTCGAACACCATGAGACTCATCTATATACCATCAAATGATTTAACGCGCGTCGGCCCATCTGAACACGTTATCCCACCGCTCCTTGTGTACCTTCCAGTCCTGGGGTTTGGCAAATTTACCACCCCGCCAACCACAAAGGGACACCTCGACGCGGTCCTTGAGTTCGGAAAAGAATGCGGCCACGGCCAGCACGCATTTGGCGCTCATCACCGAATCGACGTTGATGGGCATTGTGCGTGGCAATGTCCATCCGAGGTCCACCAGCCATTCCCTTGGGGGCGATGTCCAATGAAGCGATGGACACGTCCGGAGGAGCTGTATCAGCGCGTAGAAGCGTTGATAACGAGATGTTCCTGGTGCGGCCATCCCGATGTCAATGCGAGCAGGCTGTGATCCGTCAGGTCCACGTTCCACTTGATGTTGAACTTGAAGCAACGGATATGATGGAACGCCATGCATGGCTGCAAGCGTTCTTGATTGAGAAAGAGATCATCCTCGCGATCGCGATGCGGAATACCCGCATGGAAACGATTGATCCAATGTGAGGCTCTCGATGGTCCAGCTAGTATTGCATGTCTGAACACTGGTCAAAAAAGGCGGAAAGCTCCTGCTTGGAAGTGCAATCGCCTATGATGGCAGTAAGTTTCGTGATGAAAGGGAGTCGAATCTCGGAGAGTAGCTGTGAGACTTGGGCCCAAGGATGGCGAATGTAATGTCAAGTTGCGCAAGCTGGAGAAGACAAGAGAGAGAAGCCGGATACATAAGAACTTGGATCTGCTTGAAAGTGAGCCGAGTCAACGCAGGCATGCGAGACAGATGGACGAGGGGATCCATGTACAAGGTGACTTGAGGACAAACGACACTCTGGAGGTCTCGCCATCGGGAGATAATATCGAGTCCAATTTTGGGCAACCTGTTACCCAGGCGACGTACGAGAACAGAAAGCCTCTTGATACTTGGAGAGTGATCGGGGAATGACTCGAGACAATCTCAGAATGAATGTGTATCCCGGAACACGGAATCAAGGGAAATCAAGGACGGGAGAGGCAGGTGTAACGAGGGGGTTCATCAAAGTATTCGAAAAGCAGATAGCGGAGGTTTGGGAAGAGCGGCTCAGCAGTAGGGGTGTCCAAGAAGGTTCGCAAGGATTTCTCGTCGAGTCTACCAATGTCTCTGACTTCTACTATGGATCGGATGCAGCGCGCATAACCTCGAAGGATGTCCCACTCGGTCCGAGTAGGCGGTCTGCGGAAGGAGTACAGCGCAAGAGAAAGAAGTGAGGGTTATTCGCCATCAGAGTGCAACAAATGCATGGAAATATCAATATCCCATTAAGTTGGTTCCTGTGGGTAGGCCATGAGATGCTCCTTTATCATTTCCTGGGGATGCTTCTGCACCAGAGGCGACAGGTTGTCCAGTTATTCCCAGAGCGAATAGGTCGGAGGATACTCTCCGCCTACTGGGCAGAGTCTGAATCAGCGGTCGACAGTGCGCAAGAATATTGATCGATCTCAAGTGCGTGGTACATCCTCCGGCAATGGGAGTCGAAAGAGGGAACCTGGGTGAAACTGAAGGCTCGTCACAAACGTTGGTGCAGAAATATGGACAGCCCGGTGCACAGCATGTATTGTCTGAATCGCTCCTTGTTTCAGTGACGTTGTATTGCATATTGAAACTCATACCTGGCTCTCAGGGGCTCGGAGACTTGCTAAACCTTCTCATTTGTTGGAAAGTGGGAAGCAATTAATCCAAGCATGGGGTATCACATATCATATATCAAACCTAGTCCAGTTGACACATTATATCACGTGACAGATATAGTTGAGAATAACGATTCTTTACTCAGCACTACGACGACGATGACGACGGCGGATTTGGTTTCTGTGAGGACAAGGTATATTGCACCTGCAGAGGCGACATTGCCTGCGCTGGGGGTGCACATTACACGGCTGGTGGACTCGTATATGGTCTGGGTGGGTGTCACCGAAGAGACGGCGGAGTCAGTGGGGGACGCACCCCAGTCAGGGTCGCTGTGCAGAGACTGGGCGTGTGCGATGCCGCCTACGCCTGGGAGTGCGGTGAGTGTCGATAGCGCGGACGTGTCGCAGTCACTAAGCAACCCTGCAGCTCGCGGGACCAGCGACAACACTGTACCGCACGTCGGGGTCAGATGTCGCGTTTCCAATGGCACAGCGACTGGGTGTGTTTCACTGGTTTGTTTGACTGATATGACATGATTGGTGATGGTGTCGGCAGCGAAGCGAGTGCGCAAGCCCGTCTTTTTGTCGGTCGACATAGCGAGTTCGCTGCATGGTACACGGCTGTTGATGGATGCAGAGAAGGGGGTAGTAGAGACTCTGTCGGAGCTGGAGCGGGCGTCGTCGTCGGCAGCGTAGTCAAAGTAAAAGTTGAAGCTGTACTTTCAGGTTGTAAAATTCGAACCGACCCTGAACCGGTGACTTGGCCACTTTGCTTGATTGGTTTCTTTACTCGTCGTCTTACACGACGACGAGCGTTTCTTTTTTCTGTCGGTCACACGTTCCCCACCGATCGCCCTGCCACGCTGGCGCGAGTCTGAGCATGTCGGAACCCGAACTCGCCTACATGTCCAACGCAAACGACGACTTTGATCTCCCTCGTTGGCAGACACAGGCTCATCTCGAGCCCCTCTCGTCCTCAGCACAGGCTGCCCAGGCTGCCGCCAGAGCCTCCTACCTCTACCCCGTCCAACCGCCCCCGCCTCCGCCCCCGCCTCCACAGGCTCTTCAAGGCTCACAACAGCGACTCCAGCAGGTCCACCACTCCTCCGGCACGTCCAGACAGCCCCGCATCACCCATCTCCTCGATCAGGACACACAGCAGTCCATCACCCCATCGTCCTATCTCTCCGGCGCACTCAACCAGCTCTCACGTAGCGCATCCCTGGGCGCAAGTGCCTCCGTCACCGTTGCATCCCGCTCTCGTCGCCACCATCAGCCAGATGATCTAGAAGGCGCGTTCAACGTCGACACTCAGTCCTCGTCCACGAGGCATATCCCTCCATCCCAACAACCCCCTCCAAACCCGCTCTATCCTGCCGGCGTCGCTTACCATCAACCCAATCAGATGTCCTCTACCACGGCACCCACCAACACCGTCTCTCCCACCGGTCCTGAGTCTTACTCAGATATGTATTACAATGGCACAGGCGGAAATCTTCCCAAGCGGTCGCATGAGCCCACCACCCGCTCTGGTCGATCACCCATGCGTGCAGGCAACTCCCTCCTCGATCCGTATCAACAACAGGCCCAATACTCTCCCACGACCACCCCTTCCTATCTCTATGCATCGTCCTCAGATGCGCAAAGAGGAAACCCTCCGTCCAACTACCCAACCCACAACCGTACCCATTCCCAATCCAAGCCAGATACATCAACACCCCCCGCAGGGACTCCCTTTTCCTCCCAGAACGCAACCCAGGCAGCCTATGCCGGGTATACAATGGAATCGTCCAGTCCGCAGCCCCCATCACACCAAAATCAAACCCATCTCTCCGCACAGGTCCCCGTCAAAAATTCCACCTCCTCTCCCAGTACTCCTCTCTCTCTCGCGCATTCGCACAGCCCTGCCAATCCATATTATCCTCAGGACCAGCCTATGCTCGTGGATCCTGCGCCACAGCACCGGCGTCGTGCTTCTGGCTTTAGGAGGGTTCGAGACAGCCGAGACTTGCGACCTTACGTAAATAACCATCCTGCCGGGAGACGAATAGATGCCAACGGTGTTGTATTATCGGTATGCGCCCCATTTCGCCCAGTCCACATGCTGCCATCATGCTGATGACCCGTGGTTCTTTTATTCAGCCCATACGGCAGTTGACAACCCACATTGTGGACACGTACCATATTTGCAATCCCCAGTTCCGATATGAATCAGCACACAACCCACGGCGCGTCCTCACAAAGCCGAGCAAACCCGCGCATAATGACGGTTATGACAACGAGGATTACGACTATATCCTCTATGTAAACGATTGGCTAGGCAGCGAGGATGGCCACAAGTGCGTGCCTTGGTATCCATTCTCGCGGTCTCTAATCTCTCACGAGTAGTCGGTACCTCATTTTGGACATTCTCGGTCAAGGAACGTTCGGGCAGGTTGTCAAATGCCAGAACATGAAAACGAATGAGATTGTTGCTGTCAAGGTTGTCAAGAACAAACCAGCATACTTCAATCAAAGTATGATGGAGGTCACGATACTGGAATTGGTACGCGTTTTGCATGACCATGGGCCGAGTAGCCTTTGAACATCTCTCCAGCTTAACAACCAATGTGATCCAACGGACGAGCATCACATTTTGCGATTGCGGGATTCCTTTATCCACCGCAACCATCTCTGTCTCGTTTTCGAACTTCTTTCTTCAAACTTGTATGAACTCATCAAACAAAACCAGTTCCAAGGTCTGAGTACGCAGCTCGTCAAAGTGTTTACTGCTCAGCTGTTGGATGCCCTCTCCGTGCTCAAGGATGCACGACTGATCCATTGCGATCTCAAACCAGAAAACATTCTCTTGAAATCGTACGTCTGGTCCCTTTCTTGCCGTCGCCGTCGTTCAGACCCAACCACCCACTTATCCCACTCAGGCTGCAATCACCCCAAATCAAGGTGATCGACTTCGGGTCAGCATGTCACGAACGACAGACAGTATATACGTATATCCAGTCAAGGTTCTACCGATCACCCGAAGTTATCCTTGGTATCCCTTACACATCTTCTATCGATATGTGGTCTTTGGGTTGCATTGCGGTGGAACTCTTCTTGGGGTTGCCACTCTTCCCAGGAACAAGCGAGTACAATCAGATTACCCGGATAGTTGAAATGCTTGGGTATGTTCCGTTTTGCTCCACGTTCTTCATTTTACCTTCCCCTTTCACCCATTCCCCGCGGGTACAACGGGTACCGTGTATGCGGATGGCTTATGTCACTTTGGACCCAGGATGCCTCCTTCGTACATGCTGGACATGGGGAAGCAAACAAAACAGTTTTTCGACTCCTATGTGGACGTGTTTGGTCACAAGAAGTACCGCCTCAAGACACTCGAACAATATTCGCGGGAACACAACACGAACGAACAGCCCGGGAAACAGTACTTCAAGGCGACGACACTACCGGAGATTATCAACACCGCGCCCATGCCAACATTCAAATCAACAACTCGGCAGGGTCTAGAGATGGAGAAAGGTATGACTCGTTATCATTGCTTTTTTAAATCCCTTTGGTGTTCTTTGTGGCGCGCTGCGCACTGCGGGTCTCCTGTTTGCATCATCGCGTAATTGTTCATATCCGTGTGAATCTGACCCCTCGATAGAGCTGAACAATCGCGCGTCATTTATCGATTTCTGTCAGGGTTTACTCAACTTGAACCCGATCGAGCGATGGTCTCCACAACAGGCCAGAATGCACCCGTTCATTACCGGCGAAAAGTTTACCAAACCGTTTCAAGTAAGTCGTTCGCTTCGTTGTTCCCCGATATTTTCCCCATCTTCCGTGTGGAACCTACCCTGCCTGGGACGTCATCTGACGCCCCTCTGATATTCAGCCAAATGGACATACCCCTCAAATATCGTCTTCCGCCGGTTCCACCGCCGACCCCAAGCGGCCTTATGGCGGTCTTGTCCCTTCACAACCAAAAGGCACCAGGGCATACCAAGACGCGGCATCGTATAATCAGCATCTCGCGCAGCACCAGGCGTATACGGCGCAAGCACAAGCGGCATCGCAAGCTGCTAACAACGTTTTCCGCAATCCGTACATTTCCGGTCAACAAGGACCCGCAGGACAACAGCAGGCGCAAGGACAACAACAGCCACCGCCTGCGGGTACGACGTACCAGGGTGCAGCAGATGGTGCGCCGTCCACGTACCAAACCCAGCAAGCCCCACCACCGCCCCAACCACAAGCATCCCAGCATGCGTACGCATCCCAGTCGGGGGCGAATGTGCAAATAGCGGGACAAATGGGTATGGGTGGGGGTACTTCTGGCTATCCGACTGGCGCCCAGAGCTTGAACGTTCCCGGCTTGTTAAACCCCAACCCACCCGCGGGTACCACCTCATCCACGTTCTATCCCAACACCTCTCACACGCACGCGCACGCGCACGCCCGTATTCGTGCAAACACGATCAACCACAGCGACGTGATTCCGCCCGCGTTGGCGCGGTTGCAGCACATGAACCAAGATGTCATCGCTGGACGGAATGCGTTGACGCCGGTGCTGAACCGGGATGATGCGATGCGAGAGTGGGAGAGGAGGCAGGCGGGAAAACCGCCTGCTGCGCAACCGTACCCCCAACTCGAGTATCTGCAACAGCAAGCGGAGCTTGCCGCTGCGGGCGGCCTCGGTGCATGGTCTTCGGGGTCGGGAGCTGGTACCGGTGGGGCGGGGCCGGGAGGAACTGGGGGCGCGGGTGGCACAACTGGACGATACCAAGCGCCGCCATCCAAGTTGTCGCATTCCTATCAGCCGACGATCATTGTTGATGACGAAAGCCGACGTGAAGCGGTCATGTCGAACGTGCGATCCGCCGCAAGAGGGGACGCAGGGCCGAGTACGGGGTATAACCCGTCGGCGATGGTCACAAGCCCTGCGCAGACGTACGCGACGGGGATAGGTGGCGGCGGTGGCGGTGGTGGCGCGACGGGCAGCTCTGGTGGTCCCGGTGGAGGTCCCGGAACAGGCGGGGGGGGCACGCGGTACCCTGCTTCATATGCGCAACAGCAAGCGTCGAATTCGCCCTTTGACACGCTAGGCCAACGCACGGATATCGGGACGCTGTATGTGCCATTGCAGCCGGACCAGTACCAGTCGTACGGTGCGCCGACGACGGGAGGTGGCGCTGGTGTTGCTGTTGGACCTGTGCGGACGCAAGGCGTGAGTGCGGCGTCTGCTGCACAGGGGGCCGCTCCATCCTTTTACGGGCCGAGCGTCGCCGCGGCGCAAGGACGCAACCCATTCACGGGAGGGGCTAGTGGTGCAGAAGGAGCAAGTGGAGGACAAGGACAGGGAGGTATGAGCATCAAGGAAGCGAGACGGTTGAGTGGAATGGATATGTGGTCGAGGTGATGAATCGGCTTGGGGGAGGTACGTTTTGTTTGTGTTACCTTCTCTTCCTTTACGTTTTGTTCATTTTGGCGTCGGTGATGATATCCATTACCTTGTTGCTTTGTTGTCCTTGTTGCCTTGCCCCCAGTCCGAGACCCATTCCCGTCGATCCTCATCCGCACCTACTCTTTTTTTTGCTTTCCCCTCTTTAGATTACGACGAGCGAAATGACAAGCGACGATCGCAATCCATCAATTCCTCCCCACTGTTTCCCCCCTTTTTTTTTGATGCAAATCCCATCCTCCCTTGCCTCCACCCGCTGTCTGTCATTTACGAGACATCTCTGATTTCTTTATGGTTTTCTTTTCCCTACCCTTTTCCTTTTTTACAATTTGTTACCGAGCAATTATATATATCGCAACCCCTCAGAATGGTGTTGGGTTGGGTGTAGCAAAGCTATGGAAGCCCGGGCATCCGTCGATCGTCTCGCGCCTCACGCTCGACCGCCCGAACGTGCGGGCGACAGGGGCGCCCCTGTCGTACGGCGCCATCGATTACGTCGACATTACCATGTAGCTCCATCCAGTGTCGCGTCTGTGCGCCCCGTCGTCGTCGCTCGCGTGACTATCGGGAGCTGTACACCGCTCTTTCCTGCGTTCGACATCGCGCAGACACATTGGCACTCTTTTCGGAATCAAATGAGGAGCGTACATGCGCAAACGTAGTATACCAAAAACTATTGCTGTAGATTACTCCTTGTAAGAACTAAGACACACGGGATAATAGATTGGATTTACCTGAGACACGGGATACTAATGTAGATCTAGGTAAGCACGTGTCTGCGTTGGGAAAGATAATAGTAACATACCTCTCAACACCATGATAGAACGGGATGAGAGGTATAGAAAAGGAAATGAGTGTCATTGACGCTCCTACATTACGTATTTGCTTCCTACAAGACTCTTCACATGGCGAGCATGCACTTGTAGAGGTAAGGATAATCAGGGGTGCTAGTCAAATCAAGGGAAAAACAGTGTTTCACAAAACGCACAACTGGCCGAAGAAGGTTTTCACAATGTTCATACATCGTAACCTTGGCTTTGATCCTTGCCACGTACATCCCTAGTCTCTTCCTCTGTCCATGGTAAGAGGCCACGGATGAAATACACCAAGTAATATGCGAGTGGCTGGAGGTCGTCTCGAAACGATAGAGCTGCACAAGAACGATGAGAAATACGGTGGTCAAATGAATAGCCAAGGCAAACTGGGTATCGTGTCACACCTCCACCAAGTAGGGAGTAATAACTTGCTCACAAGGGAGTGCCTCGCATGGTGCCCGATGGAGTTGGACAACTTTGTAAAAAATAAAATTTTCCGGCTTCACATCCCCATGAATATATCCCGCTCGATGAATCTCCTCCAGTCGAAGCAACTGCATGCACACACACCAATCAAATTGTGGCAAAGAGGGCAGCTAGGGAGCTTACCATGCCTGATATGAGCTGTGATATGAAGTACAGCTTCAGAGGGCCAAACGCTCTGTAGAATACGCCAAGATCAGTCCCCACATCTTCCATAACGAGGAGTGTCCAAGGTCCATCTTCTCCTGGTCCATGATTTGTGGTAGCTGGCAGAGGTGGCCTTGCACTAGCTGGTAGTTATCGTGCTCTCTTGCAAGTGAGACCTTATGGACATGCGTTTTCCGTTGGATTTTCATGAATCGCCGCACAGAGTGTTCTCGACAACTATATCCACATACCTCTTCATCTGAATGAGCGCGATGTGTAAACATGCCAGCTATCCACTCACTGCCAGTCTCCCTCAGTTTTTGCGGTTCATCCAAAGGGTGAAACTTCCAGCCTCCAACAATCGACGGAATCTCGCCTCCCCTGCGAAATGGCATCAAACCTGACATGCAGTCGCCAAAATGGGATAGATACTAACATGATAGAAGAGGTGACTTTCGATATCATATCCTTCGTTGCAGCTCCAAGTGGCGTCCGCCGTCGTATGAACCGCCACGCCATCGGAGCTTCAGAAACGCTAACAGTGACAAACAAGGTTCGCATCCAGGATGGTGGCAGAGACACACTTGAACAATGAGAGGAAGGAAGGAGGATGAGATGCTTTTTCGGCGACCGCTCAGCAGGAAGCTACGGACGATTTAGCAAGTACGTGCGTATATATTATTTTTGAGCGAGGGCGAAACCTTATTAAAATGTTGTTAGCAATTCGATCAATTTCGATGTGGTTAGGATTAAAGACCAGCCATGTCGGACCCATCTCGCGTACCATGTCAAGTAACTCCCGAGCTGCGACCAACTGCGCCTCGAGTTTCTCTAGGGTGTCTTCGGGACCTTGAGTTGACAACACATCGAGCAAAGTCGATTGGGGGGGGGTAGAGAACCAGAGCATTGGCGCATGGGTGAAAGAAGCGCGCAGATGGGGGCATCTAGTTGTCGCGAAGAGGGTACGCGAAAAGAGGGGCACTGCCTTTTTTGGACAGCACGGTCGAGATTTCCGACCATGGCAGACACCGACAGTCGGACTCGCGCTGAATGTAGCTACTAGGTCTGAAGTGCTTAGGAATGTCGATGTGAGTGCAATGCGAACACCGCGTTCATCTCCGAATTTAGTCCCAAATTTTTGCCAGCTTCAAGGAAGTGAGATGATCAAGCAAAGGGCGCCACTGCGTCGAAGCCACTAGTACAACCACCTCAGGACTTTTAGACTGTTTAGGTGGAGGCCCACTGAGGAGCGAGCATCGAAACTTGGAGAATATCGCCAGTCCCCGACTCCGAATCTCTTTGCGCCGAAAGAGCACGGTTGTCCGGGCTTCCATACAAAGCTCATTCGCGAACAACTGGGGTATTTCCTTGTGCAAGAAAGGGGTCGTTGAGACCCGTAGTGCCAGCATCGACCCAGGATGCTTACCTTGGGCACAGACTTTGGGGAAACCCCCGAGATTCCGAGCTACCACTGGTGACTGCTGGCCCATCGATGTCAAGTTTGCGCTGCTTTGGACTCTCCTCTTTGTCTTCTCTGAGCTAGCAATGCCGCATATCGAGTCGGAATAACTATCCAGTCATTCATCTCATTTTGCCCTTGTCCACCGCTCACTCGTGGACAACGTGAACACCAATTCATACCGTCGTGCATACGTGAGGTCCGTCATCATCGTGTCTTCCATCACAACTCTTTACTTGATGAATGCCTTTGCTACAGACCTGTCATCGATTCCGAGCTTCTTCGCCAACAGACCCGGCACCGCTAATGACGAACGTTGAGTCAAGTTGCTCGACGCATTCGCTGGCGTGGGGTATCTTCACGTCGTCTTATGACAAGAGCGAAATTCAACAGAGATCCCTCGGGTCGGGTTCGATGACAACTGACACGCAAGCCTATTCCACCACTACACGGAGGATATCTAGAGTCATCCCATGTTGAAAGCATACATGGAGAACAGGCGTGGCAATCCAATAGTGCGTCTTTTCCAGATGCTACAACTTATATCAGACGCACAAACATTATCTTCGTCTTGCGGACACTTGCTAGTCAATGATCAGAATGAATATTGAAGAATGCTACCACACATCGCGATAGAGTAGGCCTGCTATCCTCCAGGTGCATCTCCCCGAAACAAGGCAAAGAGCAACGATCGTCTCGTCGTCTAGACTCAGCCAGTGCGTCTACTCCTACTCTCTTCCCTCTGACCTCTTCTGTGCACGGAGACGGATACGCATCGACGGTCTACACAGGGGACAGATACGATCGCCGGGATGCTCAAATCAAAGGAAAAAGACGGGACCCTACACACTCTCCGATGACGTACGACCCATCCATCCTTCCGATGCATGTCGTTTTTTAAAGGAATACCACGTACAGTCGCGGGCGCCGCCTGGATGGCCGTGGTCAAGGTCGCATCCGAGGTGAGAGCGATGGTGATGACGGTGCGGGGGGCGCGCTGGTGTGAGCGAGGATGCGGACATGTATACAAAGAATCGAAGGAGGTGGGTGTCCAGGCTTTGGTGGAGGCACTGGCGGGGAGGTAACGTTGTGTGGATATTTAGAATGCGAAGAGAATGGCAAGTACTATTTGCATCGTGTTCAGTCGTTACACTGCCCCGAGAGTAGCAGGGTGAGCATGTTGATCGAACACGAAAGACCCAGTCATGAAGCTTTACGGCTCGCAATCGACAAGTGATAAACTGATCTCATTCAGAACTTCCATCGATTCATCTCCATCGCGAATTGGCTAACAAACGAGTCAGACAACAGACAATATTAATCCACGACAAGTTGCGGACCCTATAATTGACGCCTACTGCCACTGGGTCCACTGTTGACCACAGAATGGGTACGGGTATCTCGCTGGTGTCCATTAAGGATACCTTCCCCACCCATTGCTGTGCAACCGCCTCGCTTAAACTCTCCATGTTTCCGACGAACACCACGTGCCAACGATTATCCCTCAACTCGGTCGGCAACTCCTTTCGTAGCTTCTGCACGCCGGGTTCCGGTGACGTGTGTGTTGAACTGAGGGTTATTTGAAACGCAAAGATAGCGTCGTCGCATATCAAAGCACCATCGATACCTGGGTAACCCGTGGTTGCAGGCCAATAGTACGGAAGCTCCTTCCTGGCGTTTAGTTCCTTTGCGCTTACGGAAGCGAGATTAGTCGTCCCATATAGCGTGGTGACCTTGTCTTGTTTATCACACCAGTGGCAGTCTATGGATTTATTTGTTGTAGAAATGAAGCCGCGGAACCAAGCCTGGTATATGAACCCAGCTGCCTGTCGAGTGTCGCTGCATTGGGTGAGAGCAGTAAAGAACTCCAACTTGATGGCATTGCTGAGCTGCTGGAGTGCCTTCCCTAGGATGTAGCACATGGTGTGTGTCGGCACGGTAGCGCAAGTTTGCGTGCGATCGATGCTCGGCGTACCATAGTCTGCAGGCCGACAGAAATAGAACCGCGACGGAGCATCCGAACCCTCGGGAATGTGTTTGTCCACTATTGATTGGACCGCGTTCTGACATTTTCTGGCAGCGTCTTTAGCGCTGGCATGGTACCAGTTTTCGATTTGCTGATCCGACTCCTCGAGGTACGTCAACAGTATTCTAGGAGCTCCACCCCACTTCTTCGAAAGATCGACCATGCGCTGGACATTGTATCCTAATAGATTGCTGGTCATCTCATTAAATGTAGCTCGGAAGAAAGAAAGAGTATCGCGTACGCAAGGTTTGCTATTTCCTGCTCAGTCCAGATGTCCATGACATAGCACTTGGCCTTGGCTTGCTTGCTCCATTCGTGCCAACGGCTCTGCTTAGGCGACGTCGCCTGGATCAGCTGGATATGACGAAAAAGGTAGAATCTAGAAGGTGGAGCTTCCTGTTTGCTGGAGTCCGAAAGGGCGTACATGGGACTGCTAGTGGCGAGCGGCCTTACGTAGGTTAAAGGGTAGAAAGCGACAGTATGCGTGAAGACCGCATAAAATTGGTGGTCTGTATCGTGCACTGCAACCTTACGCTTTTGTCTGAGAAGTTGGACGAGTAAGTAAACGAGAAAAAGTGATTTCCCTGGCGGCATAAAGAAAGATCTCGAGTTTAATGTGACGGCGCAACCAAAGTCATTCAAGGCTTACCAATGCCAGGTTGTCCTGTAACATAAGCACCTCGACGGTATCCATGCTTCTGCAATTCTTGTGTTGCGATGCGATACTCGTCTCTCACAAGCATCTGTTCTTCAACGCCCGTTCCGAAAAGAGCACGAAGGCCGTCCACAAACCCTTCCAGGCAGATGAACTCGAATCCCTGGGAGTGGCGATCCAAGATAGCGCGAGGCTGACCCCAAACCATTTGGGCAAAGCGATTCAGATCATCGTGTATAAAATCGTCCACTTCTATTTCTCCTGGTTGCATTATATGAGAGCGAAAGGGTTGTCGCTTTGTCGCACCTATTTGTTGTACATAAGCTCACGAGTTTCCCACGCCACTATTTGTAGCTGCTTGCCGAGCCGCATGCCGAGGACTATACCCGATGTCACCCTGCCCTCCGTCCGCTGGCTGATCAGGATGCTCTCACGCACGCCAAAAGCGTTTTTCCTGCCGGCAAGCAATCCAAAATCATCGTATTCTGTAACAAGAGAAGCAAAGTGGAACAGCTGACAACATTTCTTGGCACCCGCGGTGTCGCACTAACAGGTGTCGCGGATGCAACCACTTGGATGGCTTCGTGAAATCGAGCGACTCATCTTTGATCAGCATCAGGCTCTCGACCGTTGAAGCCCCGGTTTCGTATCCCGCGATCACTCCTCACGTTCTCGTTACAACGTCCCTCCTCTCACGAGGTCTCGATTTTAGCCCTGAGATCAAGCATGTTTTCATCGTGGATGAACCGCGGAACATGATCGATTTCTTACATCGTGCCGGACGAGCAGGCCGTGCCGGGGAATCAGGCAAGGTTGTTGTGTTTGGGCACGCAGAAGGACGTGGTAGCGGTCGGACGGAAGAGATTCGGGCGCTGACTTTGACTACGATAGTACCTGGCTCCTAATAACGACTCCGGCTCACCACTTAGTCCACTGATCTGACGGGCATCAGGAATTTGCACCGGCGGGGGGCGGGTAAATTCCGATGTCGATCTCCAGTTCTACGTATGATATGTATATCCAAGCATCTCCTGGAGGTCCAGGATTCTAATTGACGACACCCAACGATGACCCCTGCGCATACACTTTGAACTTTTCTTCGACCTCCCACGCGCCAGACCAGTATTCGACGGTACACTGTAGACGCGACGCGTCCCCCTTGGCGCGTTCGTCCGCGATTTTGCGTTCGAGGCCGCGGAAGCGGCGACAGAGGACGACGTCTTGGCTGTGTCGCGTGTGTGAGAAGTCGAGTCGAGTCTGTCGGGACGCGAGTGACGGACGTACCGTCTGAGGCGCAAGACGGGGCAAAAATCGTTGCTCCCGTCGCCAACATAAATGATCCGACCGAATTCGATGTTGTCGGATTGCCGATGGGCGTCGAGATAGCGCGTTAGTTCTTGGCCTGTGAGTGTCAAAAGTATGTGTGTTCAGAATCTCGACAGACGAGGCGGGAATGAGGACGAAAACGGAAAACGGTCCGGGTCTGGATAAGGTAATGGAGGGGAAAGACGTACCCTTGCACATGTTTTCTTCGCAACCGACTTGACACCCATGTGCTAGATCATCGGGTCCGACGCGCCGACGGAGGACGAGTCGGTTTGGGTTCTCGGGGTCCGAAAAATGGGCTGGGTTGGTGATGATGGTTTCAAAGCAGTCTCGGATACCTTGGTGCTAAGAATAGGCGCGGGTGAAAGTGCCATGATCAGCGCGATCGGTAGGTACGTAAGGAGAACAAGCATACCTGGAGGATGGTATTGATGAAAAAGGTGTTGGCGTTGGAGAGAATGAAGAGGGTGGTGTCGAGGCTGGTCGGGTTTTTGAGGAGTTGAATGCCGCGCTTCATGGCGGGGTGCTGGAGATACGATCGGGGAGACAAGGATGAGTGATGACCACATCGATTGGGGTAGAGGCTTACGAATGGGATCTGGCGCATGGCGTTCTCGATATCATGTCTGTGTATGTGAGGATGTTCTTGAGCGAGCTGGCGCAGACAGTCTGCGCTTTGGATGGGGGGAAAAGACGTCAATGACGACGATCTCGAACGCGAGGGAATGGTGGGAGGCGTTGATCTCACACGATGTCCGTCCATTGCATGGTCTTGCCGGGCTCTCGCAGGCGATCTTCCATTTTTCTGCGGAGGTCGGGCGCAAGGACTTCAAAGAGCCAGCGATCAGAGTCTTGGTCTGCCATGGACCTGGTGGGGTATCAGGATGTCATTTTTTTTTTTCGTGTGCAAGGACAGCGACTGGCCAGTCAAAGTCGAACACGACGAGCTGCTTCTTGCTGGATGCCATTGGTGATGTGATGGTGGTGGTCGCGGTGCAAGCTATATGAGGTCGTTACGGCTGTGCTGACAGGCTTGTCCCGGTCCTCGACAGACCGAATGCCATCCATCGTCTGTACAGCCAAAGCGTCCTACAAAAAATTACCTGGCACGCTCGAACTTACAGACAGCCATCTGCAATGGACTCAGGACGGTAAAAAGAACCCCTCGGTGCGCGTACCACACCAGGACGCCTCCTGTGAGCAGAACACGCCACGCGTCCCGTCTCGCCGCTCACACTCAACCACAGCTCTCTTTTGCAGCAAAGAAGGCGCTGCGCAGGTCAGACTGAAACTCGGCCTCGTCAACGACGATGCGGGGCACAACTTTACGTTCACGACCACACCTCAGGAAGTCGCCTACTCGGAAAGGGAGACGTTCAAGACCGAACTGACCAACATCATCAGTCGCAATCGCAGTAGTGGCCTCTTGGCAGCTGCTTCAGCGCAGACACCCAAAGGACCTGTGACGGCCGCTTCGACATTCACCCCTTCGAAAGCCGCGACGCCTGCTGCACTTCCTGTGTCAAGAGCCTCGACATCGCGTGCTACCTCTGTCGTCAGCGATGGACGGACACCCATTCTATCCGGACAAGATGCGGCGACGGATTTTAGACTGAGAAAGCGGGTTTTGTTGGCAAACCCAGAATTGTTGGCATTGCACAAGGAGCTCGTCATGGGTGGACAGATCACCGAGGCTGAATTCTGGGACGGAAGAGAGGTGTGTATTGTTTACCCTTTTGCTTATCACCATGCCCATCATTACTGCCGACCTTTTTGCAATATGACGTGCCGTCGACGTACGTAGCACCTCCTGCTCGCAGAGGCAGCGACAGAAAATCAAAAACGTGGCCGTCCGGGTCAACTCGTGGATCCCCGCCCACAAACGGTAGATGGCGGAGAAGTCAAAATTGTCATCACACCTCAACTCGTACACGACATCTTTGATGAGTTTCCAGTCGTGGCGAAAGCCTATAATGATAACGTACCAAACAAGGTCACCCCTGTCGTGTTTTGTACGTGTCGCCAGGTAGTGCTGACTTGTGTCTAGCTCTCTGAAGCAGAGTTCTGGAAACGCTACTTTCAGAGCAAGTTATTCAATGCACATCGAGCTTCCATACGTTCTTCGGCGACACAGCATGTTGTCAAGGAGGATCCAATATTTGACAAGTATCTCGAAAAGGATGATGATGGTCGGTGTAAATTGCATTACATTTACAGGACACTTATCCCCAGACGGTGATAGAACTAGAACCTAGACGGTTGAGAGACGAAGTATCAGATCTATTCATTAATCTTGGTGCTACACTGGAAGACCACGTGGAGGTGAGCCAGAGTGTTTTGCTGGTGATGACACTCGGACTTGTTGATACATCATGCATAGACGGGAAACGAGAGAGATGTTACCATGCAGGCCGGTCGTCAGCGTGGTGCACTCCCGCTTATCCGTAAATTCAACGAGCATTCAGAGAGGTTGCTCAATTCTGCACTGTAAGTTGTACTTGATTCTGTACCCGCATTCCTCATTATCTCTTTTGCCGTCAGGGGAGACACACCACCTAGTAAGCGTCGATTGGTGAGCGGTGGGGACGTCGAGGTAAAGTTGAGTTCTGCAACCTTCGATCGTTTCCTACTTAAATATGTACAGAACCCCTTCTCTGAGATTGAATACGACGACCTCCAAGATCACGAATCTTCCCCTGGTATCCTCCTCGAAATGCAGGACCGACGACGGTATTTCGAGGGACGACTTGGCAGGGTTGAAGCTGCGAATGGTGGAGCAGAGAGTTCGAGAGAAGTGATAGACGTACAGAATGCATTCAAGGACCTTCTGAGTCGAATGAACGGATGGGAGGGAAGGTTCAGTCAAGTGAGTTTTTGTGCATATATTGGCATACGACTCGTTTTGATTTTCAATGGGCCCCGGTAGCTGAAAATAGAGAGAAAATCCAGCGAGGCGGCGTTGTCATCCATGACACAGAACGTCGCTGCGCGGCTAGATACCAAGGCGACCAAGTGTACGTGTGTTGTTCAGTTTCCTTTCCGCACCGTTTCTTATCGTCCTACCCTCATAGCCGACTTTCCTCCTGGGCTCTTCCGTCAACTCACGACGTGTCAAACGGCTGCCAACGAGTTCCTCCGACAATTCTGGACGTCAATATATCCGCCCCCTTCCGACCTCCCTACGCCGATTCCTACCGCTGCACAACGGTCAGTAAAAGCAGCCAAAATGGCAGGGTACCTGGGTAAGACGCACGAAAAGGTCGACGCACTCGTAAGAGCTGCCGTTCTGGAGGGCGTAGAGGGAAACAGAGTTGTCATCGTGAGTGGAGTTTTTTTCCTCGCGACTTTTCCACACACGTATTCCGTATCTCGTGCGATTTTTAATCCACAAATGACGTATAGGCTATGAAACCTCTGATGGATGCCGTGGAGCACGCGTTGGCGTTTCATCGTGCGAGGAGCACGGCCTTGGGTGGCGGGGCTTCACTAGAGAAACCTGGTAGCAAACTCGTATAAACATGGCGAGGGGAGGGGAGGGCTGCAAATGATTGGCTACGGCTGTCCTCCCGCCCTGCCTATCGCTTGACGCACCCTCAGGTATCCCTTTTCTACCGTTCTCTTTCGAGTGCACACTGATCCATCCGGTCTGGCTGTCTGCTCTCGCTTCGCCGCTGACACGATGCCTCGTCAAACACTCGATGCTCGACTCTCGACCCCGTTTTGTTGGCTTGTGCATTTTCGCCCTGGCGAAAGTACATGTATGTTCATTTAATTAGGACTCAAGTAGGGAAGGTTTATGATATACACGAGCACGATAAACCAATTGCATTGCAAAAGATAATGTAATATTGTCTTGGACGGTTTCGATGTACATTGGACCTTTGAGTTTGGCTGGACTGTAGATTGAGGTGACGACCAGCCATGAGAATATGGCGCTCAGTGCTAATTCATGGCGATGCTGTGAATGATCATCTTGGGATAACCTCGATTCAGAAAGACTTCTAGAAGACTGACACTGCTTGCGTTCTGGCAGGTTCCACGTTATAGCTGTTGGCAACAACTTGCTCTTTCGTTTGACACATGTTGAGCGAGGTCCTGGCTCATTGAATCATGGGTCGCGCCCAAGTGAGACTACTACCTTAGGCATGTGAGCTCACTTTTCTTTTCCGTTCCCGGACGAAGCACAAAACGCCAACGAGCGACTCTCTATTTTCGTGGTGCGTAATTTTACTTGTCGTATTCGCCTTAGTTGCGTTACGCGCAGTCCATTGATCTATATCCTGTTGGCGGAAATAACGTCGAAGGCCTCGAGTCGTTCTGGAAGACTGCCAGTGACACTGTTCTGGCAGTTATTGCACATGACTGTGACCTGCCTTTTTGTAGCTTTAGATTCAGTTCTCACACTACGTCAGATGGGCCACGAAGGAGACTGGCAATTCGTGGTTTAAAATACCCACTGATGCGCGGGGTGGAGCGAAAGATCGGCCGAACTTTCAATATTGGATATTTGAACTTGAAGAGTTTCAACCCTACTGTTCCACATTCAGTATATCCTCGACCGTACTAGTACGTGTGGGGGAGGGACGACAAGAGGGCCGAACGACCAACGATGCGCCGTGGAATCATTGTCGTTAAGTAAGGGGAGGGATACGCTGACCTGGGCTGGTAAAAAAACAGGCAAACAAAGACCCTTCCTTTGGATCCCACTTGCTGCCTTTAGCGTTCCGATGCAATACCGTGACGGAATTATACGGCATGTGTTCCGCTCCTCGTTATCCATACAAGCATTCATAAATGACGCAGAATGAATCCTTGGGCTGGGTCTCTAACACCTGACTGCTCACGTCCAGCAGAGCATCTACATTGATCATGACGCACCACGCACTTGATATCCCAGAGATCCTCTACAATATCTTTGGCCACCTTGCCCCTGATCAGGATTGGTCGTGGACCTACGATCAGTTGCCCGGTATTCGGACTCTAGCCAAGCTAGCCAGAACATGTCGGGCGTTCAAGGAACCAGCATTAGACGTGCTCTGGTCAGAGTTGCCTGATTTCTCAGCTTTAGTGCGGTGTGTTCCCGATGCTGTCCACTCAAAGAAACAATGCGTGAGGCTCTTGACACGGTGCATGACACTCTGATTTATCACCGTTATAGCGTTATGCATTCAAACGACCACTCACCGAAGCCGAATGGGGTACCATCCAAGGCTATGCCGGTCGTGTCCGGGTCTTTCATGACTGTACACTCAGGGAGGCGTGTCTTGAGGACGAATCCATCGCGATGCTGTTTAGCCATACCGGTCGCACACTCTTCCCGAGCCTCCGATTCATTTCCTGGGGATATGAAAGGCCATTTCATTTGTCGCATATTGCCGCCCAACCAGTGAAAACACTGCACCTCGATTTCAGATGTGGAGAAATCTCTGAATGTCGGAATGTCCTTGACTCCGTTGGAAACCTTTGCCCTCTCATAGAAAGATTTCGGCTCTATCTGTCTCGTCAATATGTGGAGCTCGACACAATCATGTCTTACCAAGTCTTTCGTTGGTCAAATCTTCGAATCCTGGAGTGTAGCGATGTCGCCTTGAACGCCGATGCCATCCTGCACGTCTCCCGTACATTTACGCTGACACATCTGTCATTCGTGCTGAGCGAGGAAGCACCAGGTCAGATCCTCCCTTCTGACCTTGACCTCGTCTTCCCGAATCTGACATGGTGCGATATAACGTCTGGGAGGTTGTTGCCTGTTGCAAATCTCTTCGCTCGTATCAGACTTCCAGTAATCAAGGAACTCACCGTCAGATTTCCCGGCTCCCCATCCAAGCAGGCTATCTGGTCGTTCATGACGTCCCTCAAGAACACATGCTCGTCTAGTTCCCTCACCCATCTCAGCATCCTGAGCCAACGTTACCTGTTGCGTCGACTTTCGACCTGTGGCGACTTCGGGTCGACAAACTGCCTAATCACCTATGATGAATTGCATCCTTGCGCATCCTTCTGCAGCCTCCGTTCCCTGAAACTCAATTTCGACCAGCCAATCCACCTTACAGACAACGACCTCGCTGCACTGGGGACCGCATGGCCCCACCTCGAAGATCTTATTATCAACAATGATGCGGGCTGGCGGTCCACCGGCGGGCTGACGCTCCCCGGCCTCATCCGGCTTCTCCGGACATGCCCCTCCCTGCGCAATTTTTGCATCCTGCTTGACACACCGACCTTTGTGTACATCCCGGAGGGTATGGACGTGTCGTATCCTCCGAGACAGCTGGGGTGCGTCAATATCGTCGAATCGCCGTTGGACGCAGACATGTTTGATGGGGTGGTAGACGCGTTTGTCACGCTCAAGTTTTCGCCCCGTTTATTGATTGCTTGGAGTCGCGTGGAGACGGAACAACGGAGAGCCGTGGGCGTACCACAGACGGCCATTCGGTCGTGGCGGGACTTGGATGATAAGGTCAAGGCGAGGATTGCAAGTGCCACTGGAACCAAGGACGAGATAGGTGCCTGAGGGTGGTTGTACTTGGACGTTTACTGCGTATTGTCTGTGTCTCTTGTTTTTACCCTTCGTCGTACGCTCTCTCTTCTTTTGTAACCGGGATATTTAGTCTGTTGCTGACCGATGGTGCACCGTTGTCAGCGTTCAGGCAAGCTGACCGCGTTGAACCATCAGTCAGCAAGGTTGAACTGCTGGCATCATCCTCGAGGCCCGACCTCGCAACGGCACTTGATAACTTGCAGTTCTGTCAGTGCAACAATAGGATGACAAGTTCTTTCTGTAGAGTTCTGTCCAATGTCGTTGTGAACAGTGAATGAAGCAGTGGCGGGCTGGTCCATACACAAACAAACAAGCTACCGTCTCTTGAGTCTTGGCTATCTTGACTGGCTCAAGAAATGATCCGCCGCCCTCCAACAATGATCTCCATGACGGATGCTGACATCCAAGACGTCCGCGACCTTGTTACCCAACAAAAAGCCGCACACGAAACACGCCAAAAGGTGCTTCTCAAGATGAAGAAACTCTCAGAAGCCTCAGACCCGGTTGCGGAGGACTCCACGACAGCCACACTCTTCCGACAACTCACAGACAAGGTGCGAGAGTATGACGAGAGGCACAAGCGAATGGGGATACCCCCTGGAAAGACTTCGTCTTGATGCTGGCTCTGGTTCAGGTGCGTGTGTTTTTGCCGTAGTCATTGTCTCGCTTAGCTGATTTGTCGTCTGACCGTGTTAGCTTGGGACATGCATCACCGCGAAAAACGTTGTGTAGGAATACGGGAAGCCTATGGATGATTGTAGGAACTTAGCGTAGCGAGGGTGTCTTCGTGGTAACATGGCCCTTGTCTAATCCGCGTGACTTTGACAAGATCTATTCCCTCTGGCTGAGAATATACTTGCTGTCGTACGTCTCGACAGGATGGTTATTTGGTCAACATATCTCGCTTGGCTAACAAGTATCATTCGATATACAAACCTCCAGACTATGGATTGTGCTCGAATCGCCTTGGACGTGGATGTTCTTGTGCATCTATCTCACCTCCCTGCATTCACCAGGCTCGACATGCTGATTGCTGCCTTCCCAACTTCCGACTCGCCCCTTTTCTTCTCCAAGTTGACCTGCTTGACATTACGATCTGCATCGTGCAACCACATTTCTCTGTGGGCTTGACGGACGACACACTGCTGGCACTGGCATCACCATGGCCAAACTTGGAGTACCACGCTTAGTGGGATCACGCTGAATGGATTGCTGCGGCTTCTGCAGACATGTCGGTCGCTGAGTTGGATTGTCCTCGTCATCGATGCTCGGGATTACACTGAACGAGGTTCCACTGAACCTTCAAGTGAATCGTTGGCAGGCCTCAGATTAACGGTGCCAAGTCCGTTTCACATCAGTGTCCTTGACTCGGCCATTGAAGCAAAACCTGTACCGGCCCTCGCAGCCTTCTTTGCTGACTTCGTGCCTCATTCCGGATTTGCCTTGAGTACTTGGGATAGCTTGGAGACTCGTGAAGGCTCCGGATTGGGAGGTATACTGGCAACGTTGGCTGGACGTACGTACGCGGTTCTACGAGGTTTGCCAGCGTTCTTGAATTACTTTGGGGCACGTACCAATTTTCCGAGCCTGGCAACGTCCTAATCTCATAGCTTGAACAGCCGCTCACCAGGCGGTCAAGCTGTGACAGAATCTTTGAAACAGGATCTTCGCAAGCATTGGTGCGGTCAGATATGGTGGGAGGTCTTCATGGGGGCAGACGGCAAGAATCGCCATCTACGCGCATATCAGTAAATTTACATCCTTTATTTGGCTTTAGTCTTATTCTGCTTAGCTGACTATCACAACATCTCCAAACTCATACAAAAATGAGTTTCTAAGCTAGATTTTTGTTAAAATATAGTGTACTTGAGGTTTCTAATGTTGTGGAATTAATTGTGGTAGTATTGTACATGATTTGTAGTTTGACAAGTACAATAAGACACGTAAAGCCAAATAAAGAAGCATGTAACTTTACTGATGCAGTTCGGATAGTTGCCTCACATTATCGAGATCGATACGTATGCATGCAAACCATCTCTGCAACCTGCAGTTTGATAAAGGAAACGTGGATTATGAGGTGCCGCGCTGATCTAGAATCGACCAGACAATGATGAAACGCACCTGAGTTCGACTCGGATGCACGCGACCCACCGGTACACATTTACGTGCATTCACGTTGTTTTATTCTCACGATACATATCGTCGACATCGGGTCACTCTAGACTGTAGTATGGTTTAGGGCCGGAATGTAATGATCTGTGAAGGGGGTCAACGTCCTGCGAGACAAGCAATGGTTTTTGTCCTTGGTACGGCAGCAGCCTGAGCGCTCCCAACCTAGACGTCGCATCCAGAAGTTAGCTCACTATGAATCCAAAGTGTCTCTCTGCGCAAGCACCCTCTGATCAAGGTAAGAGATATTTGTTTTATAATGCACGAGTCTATTATTGACGTGTGCTGTGGTTCACGCACGTATAACGTGGCACAGGCCCGGGCATGCACTCACCCATGCTGTACTCAGGCTCGCTATGATTTTGGTATGGTTCGGGCCGAATCGGGCGTGCTCTGGCCTTGAGGAGGCTCAATTTTACTTGGGTATCCCGGGGGACCAACAGGTATCCGAACTATGCCTGTCAAGTGACACAGGTAGCTCGTCTCGCACTGTTGGACCGTTAACACCGCAACTACATCACAGACTCAAAGTTGGCGACGAGCATCAGCTGCTGCTTGTCACCACCGTTTCTGGCGATTCACTCGCACGAGGCTCGTGTTGTTGCGTGCTAGCACGCATTATACTTCAGTAATAACGGTATGCATTCGTGTCAAACTGTATAATACCTGGCACCGACGGCCCTGGCACCCTCAAGGTTCAACGTCCATCAAAGTGTACGACTCTCGATCGCGAATTATCTAATAGATGAATCAGCCAACGGACAACGCACTACAAGTTGCAAGTACCCTGTAAGTGATGCCTTTCTCCAGTGGGTCCACGTGTGCCCATGCGACAGGTACGCGCACATGGCTTGTAGGAAAAAAGATCTTGTCCTTCCATTGCTCCGCAACTGATCGGATGGAAGCCGCTGTGTTCCCGATAAACACTACGTGCCAAGGAAGATCTTGCAAACGGGGCGGCAAATCGTCTCGTAGCTTCTTCAAACCCTTGTTCGGTGGCTTGTGTTTCGCGCTGATGGTTATTTGCAACGCGAAGATCGCATCCTGGAATACCAAAGCCCCATCGATACCCGGAAAATTCGGTGGTGCGGCCCAATAGTAAGGTAACTTGGTGACGTTTCGCAGTTCGTCTGAGCGTACGGAAATGAACTCGGTTTTCCCACAAAGCACGGTCATCTTATCTCGGCGTCGGAGCCAGTTGAAAACTACGGATTCCCCCGCAGGAAGAAGGGAGTGAACCAATTTTTGGTAGATGTAGCCCGCGGCTGCTCGAGTTTCGTTGGCTTGTTGGAGAGTGTCGAAAAGATCCAACTGCTCGGAATGCTTGATCCGTTGGAGCACCTCCACTAGGAAGTGACAGATGGTTGTTGTCGGCACAACAGCGCAAGAAAGCATGCGATTGATATTAGGCTTCCCATAGTTCCGAGGCCGACAGAAAAAAAATGTAGACGGGGCATCCTCGGTGATCGTGAGGTCTGGAATCGATTCTATCATGGTCCGACATTTCCGAACTGCCAACCCGGGGGACGAACGGTATAGTTCCTCAATCGTCTCATCCGTCTGGGTAACATATTCCAGCAATTTTTCAGGAGTGCCGCCCCACTTCTCGTAAAGATCGATCATTCGCTGGTCATCTAAATCCAATAGCGTGCTGTTCATCGAGTCGTTAGGTCTAATTTGACAGAGAAGAAGATTATCACGCACGAGAGACTCCGGAGCTCCTGTTCAGTCCAGATATCCATGACATATCACATGGCGTTAGCTTGCTTGCTCCATTCGTGCCAACGGTCTTTCCTCGGCGATGTTGTCTGGATCGTTCGGATACCTCTACGTGCGTGAATGTAAAAGGCAGGTGGAGGACTGCGGACCGCGTAGCTAGAGTCCGAAAGGGCCCAGATAGTGCCCTTAGATTCCAGCGGTGTTCTGTCGGTGAGAGGGTAGAAATTAACTGTTTTTTCCGCAAATACCGCATAGATTCGACCATAGGCTACATGCACCACAACCTTATGACGTCGTCCAAGAAGCTCGACCAATAAATATACGAGGAGATGCGTTTTCCCTGTTTCAACCTCAATTTCATGGCGCACCCAGTGTTGTCCAAGACTTACCGATACCAGGCTGTCCTATAACATAGGCCCCTCGAGCGTATGTCTCCGTTTGCAATTCTTGCAGTGCTGTACGATACTCGTCCCTCACGAGGATCTTGCCTACAATGGTAGATCCGAAAAAGGCGCGAAGACCATCTAGATACTCGTTCACTTTGATGTACTCGAATCCTTGCAGTGGGTTAGATACCAAGACAGCCTGGGAGTTACCCCAAACTTCGTTGGTAAACCGACACAACTGGTTCTGTTCGACAGGTGTGAGCATTGGACGAGGGGGGGTTTCCTGAGTTGTAACTCGGTGACTCGGAGCCGTTGCTGGAGGCAGAATATCTGAGTTTTTGGGGCGGCGGGCGCGTGACAAGAAACGCAGGATGTGGGGGCGGACAGGGGTTCTGAGAGATAAAAAAGGAGTGCGAATTCAGACTCCGTCCCGCCAAACGGTCTGTGATTCAGACTACTATCGCGTAGTACCGGTAACCTCGTCAGTTGTGTTGGTTCGTCACTTTTTGAAAAGACACTATGATCAATTTACGAGTCCTTCTTTAGAATGTTCCTGAGCAGTCCATGTCACATGACTTATCAGAGCTGATAGGGTTTTGCGGTACGGTCGGCTATTCCCGTGCTTATGTCATTGCAACGAATAGGAGGATATGTCGTGATCACGACCTTTCCTTCATCCTCCAGCAACATCCCGCAGCACTGTGCAATGATTTCAAACGATACACGCGACAAGCTGAATCGGTTTACCAGTATGGTTTGGCATAACGGCACCCAAGCCGTCTTCAGACGCCACGACCCCGAAGGATTCGAGTACATCGACCTGGAAGGATACCTAGACAGTTTTCTTTTTCTTTTCGGACCAGCCATTGTAGCAAAAATACTCCTGAGAGACGAATATCGCACTGCACTGCAAGACTTGCAAACATATACATACGATCGAGGAGCTTATGTTACAGGACAGCCTGGTATTGGTGAGTCTTTTAACCGGAACCGCCGTGTACGCTGAAATGAAACTACGATCTTCTTCACGCTTCCAGGAAAAACCAATTTTCTCGTTTATCTACTAGTTGAACTTCTCGGACAATATTGTAAGGTTGCGGTGCACGATAATGACGGCCAAGTTTATGCGCTCTTTGCGGATACGGTCAATTTCTCCCCTCTCACCGACGGAACACTACTAGAATCCAGTGACCGTGTGTGGACTCTTTCGCACTCCAACGCCCGAGTCCGAAGTCCACCTGTTCGGTTTTATCTCCATCCTCCTCGCACCCGAACGATTCAGACGACGTTTCCCCAGAAAGAGCGTTGGCACGAATGGAGCAAGCAGGCTCGCGCCAGTTGTTATGTCATGGACATTTGGCACGAGCAGGAAATCACAAACCTCGCGTAAGTGAGACTCATTTTCCTTTCAAGCTATATCTAACGAGACAACCAGCAAGCTATTGGGATTCGATGTACAGCGCATGATCGGTCTCCACAAGAAGTGGGGTGGCGCTCCTAGACCATTACTAGAATATGTTGATATGCCGGACCAGGAGATTGAAGCCCTGTACCGTCGGTCCGCCAGACTGGCTGTCGCGAAATGTCGGACCATGACATCATCTGTAATGGAGAACAAGCTCTCCGAGGATACTATGACGCAGTTCTATTTCTGTCGGCCATTGAACTTCGCCAAGCCCAGGATCAATCGCGGGCTTTCTCGCGCTGTTGTGCCCACACCAACCATTTGCCACTTCCTAGCGGAGGCACTCCAAAAGCTGAACGACTCCAATAGGTTAGAGTTCTTCGACGATCTGAGTTTTTGGTGCGAAACCCGAGGGGCAGCGAGATACATATACAAAGCTTGGCTTCACTGCTTCCTTTCTGCGGGGGGGTCCATTGACTGCAACTGGCCACACCAGAAGGCCAAAGTAACCTCTTTACGTGGGACAGCTACTCTCATTTCGGCATGCTCGGACGAACTAAAAGATGTGAAGAAGCTTCCGTACTATTGGGTTGCACCGCCGAAATTTCCAGGCATCGATGGAGCCTTGATACGCCAGGACGCGATCTTTGCGGTTCAAGTAACCATCAGAGCGAAAGACAAGCCACCGGAGGAAGGTTTGGAGAAGCTACAAAACGACTTGCCGGCTAATTTGAAGAATCTCCCGTGGCATCTTGTGTTTGTCGGAAACACTGACTGGTCGATCGAGAGAGTTGCAAATAAATGGGCAGGTAAGATATTCTTACCGACAAGCAAGAGGTGCGTAACCGTTGGGTGGTCACAAGTGGACCCGGTGGGGGAAGGCATCAACTATAGGGTATGCCAACAATGTACTGTTTTCTTTTGTATTGTCTGACTCTTTGATTAGAGAAGTTGCGATGAAAATCCCCAACTTGAAGAAGACATGATGGAGGTTGAGGATGAATGGTAGTCGGGCGTCCATCGCTGATTGGTAACATAGTTGACCACTTGCGTACCATGCCTTAGAGTCGAAGTCATTCCGGAAACCTAGTAGTCGGTCTTCAAAGCTATCATGACTGAGTATTTTGTGCACGAGTAATCAATGAGGAACTTATTTCCACCAAGTTGTATTTATTCGACATGATCGTGACTGTGCACGAAGTATCATGCTCCTAGTGCTGGAAATATTGCCACACTGCTCTGAGAGTAGCCTTCCTGTCATTGTCCTCGCGTTTCGGGCATCATCATACCTCATGCACCTCTTTCCGGAACGACACCCGAATGCCCCTCCAACGCCTTCACTAAATCCTTGCTGTCTGCCCACCTCCCTCTCCGATTCGTTATATACATATCCGTAGTCTCACACAAGCTAGCGCGCTCCCCCGCATTTGCACAATTAATATTCCTAACTCATGGAGAACTGGACAATCGTGCTCCCTCGGCGCAAAGGACCATCGTACTTGACACTTTAGCACGACGCCTAAGATAATTGCATACCTTGCAGTTGTATATACCCCCAGAGTACGATCGTAGAGCACGATTGTCGTCCCATCAAGCGGAAACGGATTGGTATGTAGTGTCTAGAGCATGTCTGCATCCATGCCAAATCTGGAAAATAGACAACTGAACGATGGAACGGCGTTGCACGTACTTACACTTTTTGGTAGATTGTGGCACTGATAACACTTACGGATGACCGCTAGTACGCGAGATATACTGGGGAGGAAATCATTGTGTCCTTTCTCGCGGGGATACACATTCTGGAGCCTGGATAACTCGGACTGCTCCTGGACTACAAGGATGCCGTTGGGTATCAGAGATGTATGGGAACAGGTTGATGTTGTTTGCCGAAAACGGTCTGCTCGAATCGTATGGACCTGGTTGAGCAGACAAGGAGCGAACGTTACCTTGTGGCTGGGGATAGTTGAGATGATGCTCCTGAAAGAGATCGGGGATAGGTCGTGCAACCTGGCATTCCGAGAGAACATCCTGTACTGGTCCTTTAAATGCGTGACATGTTCTGGCCAGAGATATCAGATAAATCACAGTGATCAATGATGAGAGAAAACCCGACCTATGCGAGTGGGTCATAATTCACGATTGTCGGGGGAGGGTCCCCTTCAGTCCCTGGGGGCGTGGGACGTAGCTGACGTTGGACGGAAAGTGCGTGAGTCAGCATAAGGAGATCCTCCGGAATGAAGAGCTCTCGCCCTGAACACGTTGGCCATACTCGTGAACGAATGTTACAAAAAGTCGACAACTCTGACCTTGTAAAGAACTTTTTACTTTTCACTATATCACATATTTCACACTATCACAATGATCCTACTTGATCCTCACTACGTCATACATGACATCATAACAGTCTTTACCGTTCCCTAATATTCTATCCCATTAGCATATATTTCTCAGCCCTAGACCCAGTTGGTCTGTGCGCATAATAGAAACATATATAAGTAGTCTACATTACTCCTGTATTTCCTTAGTCTTGGAATATTATTTCCTTTGCCTTCATAAGTGCTCACTTTGAGTGCCTGTTGGTGTCGTATCATAACAGACCTCTGCACTTCGTCGATGGAAACTTGGACGACAAGATACGGTGCCCTTGTCCGAGTGTAAGTGATTTACACGTGAAATCGCGTCTGGGATCCGTTTGAGTAATCTAACTCGAAAACGTACCTCGTGCGGTTGCTCGGGGGACACCTACCACGACAAAGTAATCGCACACTCGGACATTTCATCCTCACTTGAATTCCCGCATGGCTTGCAACATCCAAAGGAGGTCATATCGAACGCTGACTTTGCTCTCGCGTCGCGCGATGACGACATTTTTACCTTGGATTCTTGGAACTTGCCCGGGTGACTCGGGATTTTAGTCAGTGCCACAAGTGGCTGACAAATCGTCGTACCATTATCAATTCCCGAGAAGATGGACAACCCTTTGGAAAGTACCATCAAGCAGCTTGTGGCAACCTCGCAAATGTTCCACCTTACAAACCTCGTCAGATTGTCTATCGGCAATCCGTCACGGAGTGATCATCTCACGCATTCTACGACTATAAATTCGCCAAGATTCATGCCGGTCGAGCAGCCCACAGTACTCTTACACCACCGCCCTTTCTAACCTACAGCACCAACCATGACCTCTACACAACAGACCCCCTCGCTGTTCAAGCCTATCAAAGTCGGCCGGTTGACGCTTCAGCACCGTGTCGTCCTCGCACCCTTGACCCGTTTCCGAGCATATGCCTCCCATGTTCCCGGGCCTCAGCACGCCTCCTACTACGCTCAGCGTGGTTCTGCGCCAGGAACCTTGCTTATCACGGAAGCCACCACCATCTCCCATGATGCTGGAGGTTATGCGCATGTCCCAGGCATCTACACTGACGAGCAAATAAAAGGTTGGAAAAAGGTGCGCACACTCTGCTTATGTTGCTTTCCATCATTCCAAACCTGGTGCTTATGATTTCGTCAGGTCACGGACGCCGTGCATGCCAAGGGATCGTACATCTTCCTTCAACTCTGGGCCCTTGGGCGTGCCGCCGACATAGATTTCCTCGAGAAGCAGGACCCGCCTTCACCATACGTCTCCGCATCCTCCGTCCCGTTAACCGGAAAGTCGAAGCCACCTCGTCCGTTGACTGAGTCTGAGATCCAAGATAACATCGCTGCGTACGCGAAAGCAGCTAGCAACGCGGTACATGGTGCTGGGTTCGACGGGGTGGAAATACACGGCGCCAACGGTTACCTCCCTGACCAATTTCTTCAAACAGTGTCCAACACACGCACGGACAGATGGGGTGGAGATGAAGAGGGGCGTACGAGATTCACGAGGGAAGTTGTCGACGCCATTGTGGATGCCGTCGGGGAAGACCGACTTGGTATTCGTATCAGTCCCTGGAACACTATCCAAGGTGAGCACCGTGCGTTGATCCGCAGGTCGTGCTCATTTACATGTCTTTCCAGGCATGGGTATGCCGGACCCCCGGCCCACGTTTGCATACCTTGCTACTGCTCTACGTGATAGGCACCCAAAGCTAGCTTATCTTCACGCCATAGAGCCCGTATCAGGGGGAACAGACGCTCACCCAGACGCAGCCGCCAACAATGACTTTTTGCGAGACATATGGAATGGTGGTGCAGGTGGTGAAGAGAGGGTATTCATATCGGCCGGTGGACATACTCGCCAGACGGCACTGCGCACTGCAGAGGACAAGGAAGGGCTTATCGCGTTTGGTCGGCTATACATATCAAACGTAAGCGTCCCCACTATCACTTTCTGGTGTCATCTATCGACCTGAACTTGATATAGCCAGATCTTCCGGTGCGGCTACAGGAGGATATAGCCCTTACGCCTCCAGATCGGTCAAAGTTTTACATGGTGGGAAACTTGACGCCATCCGGATACAGCGATTGGCCGTTTGCGGACGGCAAGACAGATGGAAAGCATTGAGGTGACACCTATTAATTAGATGACAGACTCCACAACGTTGATTCGGCGGATTTGTACGTGTTATAGTATCTTTAAATCTCCTTTACCAGTGCGATGACAGTAGAACATGAATAAGAATTACCTTGAAGAGATGGTCCTCGCGCAGAGAGATACGTTCTGAGGTGAATAGTATAGAGATGGTGGGACGTCGAGACTCGACGAGGGTAAGATTGTTTTTCCATATGTATGCGTTATCGAGATTGATAGGAACGCATAAACGGCCTTCAGCTCCTCGCGGCTTGTCAATGGAAATTTGGGTAATGAACCAACCTCTGAGTCTAGACAAGCTCACGTTTGGTATCCACTCGAGCAACTCAAGTGCAATGGTGTCCTGCGAGTTGCCGAGTGTCTTACGCATTGTTGCTTTGAGTGGACACCATCGATAACGAGGGTGCTAGAGCTGCCATGGGTCGGGCAATTCTGTCCTGTGCTAGTTCCTTGGAAGACTCAACGTGTTCTGGCTAGACGAGTACTGAACCGCTCGTATGTCCATGCCCAATCCTCGTTAGGAACGACATGGCCAGAGACTCTCTTGCTGGGAGACCAAGTATGTGTACCAACCAGTAAAGGAATTAGTGGACGTGTCAGTGGGGGCTCGGACACGATCAGAGACCACGCCCGAGGTTGGTCGGATAAGTATTCACGATGCAGGATGCATTGTCTGCCAATTTGGAGCATGACATCCTCTGAATGATTCCGGACAGCTCCAAACGGGGCTCAGAGCTGGAGCCTTCAATGGGTCCATCGTCATGAGACTTGACCAGTATGTTTGTCGTACTAGTGCTGTCTGGTGAATGAGATTTCTGAGTCTATCACCTTTCTCGCTGTTGATCGGTACGGCTACGTGGCCCTGGCGGACCGCGGACCGTCTCCGGCCCGACGACAAAAACTGGCACCGCCACTTCGGTGTTGCCCCAGTCCATGTCAAGTTCGACAGCCCAAGATAGTACGCTCGTCTTCAATCTCACATGAAATTCCCCTTGACCACAGCTGTCGTTATTTCTCTGAATTGGATTCGTGCGTCACGCATCATGTGTCAATCAGGTGGAATCATACCACTTTCACCCGAGTCATGGACATATTACTACCGCGCACGCCGCAACCGTGCTGCTGCGTAGAACATCATGATGGCTGGTAGAATGAGTCAAGTCGTGTCGTCCAGCTTGTCTCGTTCGCACACAGCCCAAATGCTGTATTTTTTGCCCATCGATACGCGATCCACTGGCAGTTCCACTCTGAATCAGGGGCCTCGAATTGACCGCCGTTTTTAAAACATGACAAGAGTGATTTAATTCCGAGGACTCGAACCCACCTGTTGAACGGTCGGCAACAACATGAGTCTGCGATATACCAGTCCCTTACTACATATATATATCGCCAGTGACTCACCCCGGATCATATGTAGTTACAAATTAGATTCCCAGATCTACTGATCTACTACAGCAAGTCAAAGTGTACGCTTCTACGCTCACTTCGCATATGGGCGCGCCACGGTGTTCGGACTTGTCTCTGGCCAGCTGGGCCCAGCATGAGAAGCCAAGAGATAAAAAGTCTTGCCTTTCCCCCGCCCTGAGTGCTTCTCCATTGTCCTCCCCAAACACGTGTACGGTAGAATCCAGGAATCGCGACTGACTGTGTCATTCAAACGGTCGCTTGGCTTCATCGGAGGGTCGTGCGTCGACCGGTTACATAACATTAGGACTGAAACTGATAAAGAGTATACTAGTCTAGTACTTACTGGGAGTGACAAGGGTGAACGGTGCACCAGTGGACTGACAGGGTCTGATAATCGTCCGACGAAAATCGGTTTCGGAGGCATTACATTCCCGAGTCCTCGATACCCAGGCCGTCCTTTAGTTTGCATTCCTACCATTCCACGATCGATCCACTTTGGATGGATGGATGGTCTCACCATCGATCATGGATCGCGACCGGCTGAGACATCCAGCACAAGATACGTTACACGACGGCCAATGAAACGAGGGTCAACCCGGTTAGTACCGGCGACGACCGAACAATGCAAGGTGACCCGCACAGCCCACGGGACATGAATTCCGTCCCATTGTTCGCCCTATCTAGACAAACCCACGCCGCGGTCCTGTCAGATTGGAGGACGGGATTTGCCGAGGGAATTGAGCTGTCATGTCGTGGATACGGATGGTGCAGATGAGTTGAATGGTGACGTTGAAAGAACCCTTCGACCTCGTGGCTACGAACAAGCGCCTAGGCCTTCTGATGACACCCGTCATGGTGTTCATTCACGGGTGCAATTGATCTTCACAAGTCTCAGTGATTGTCGTCGGGTTTTCCAAGCATGATTACAGTATTGGTACACGAACAATTATTGTGATACGATGATCAAAAGCAATGCCAGCGCTATCTAGTGAACACAGTTCTTCGAGAAAGACATTTAAAGGGATACCGATCAATGAACTCAAAAGCTTTGGAATGCGGAAAAACGCCGGTATGAAAGAAGGCTATATGGTATGGTGTCAATACAGGACACGGGCGCGATGTTGTCAAGTGATGATAGAGATGTGATTTGGAGGATGGAGATAGGGTTGCTGGAAGATTGACAAGATGTGGGTGGTAAGAGGGGATAAAGATATCAAATAGTCCAAAAAATAAGGAGATGAAATTGAGGTAATAGTCGCGAAGTTCAGATGAAAGACACAGTGGCCGATGCAAAGACAATGGCAAGCAGCGGGTGAATTGATATGTGACGTAGGTGAGCTCGCAAAAAGACAGCAGAGAAAACAAATAGGAGAGCAAAACTATACACACGGAAAGCAGGCGAATGAGATAACATGACGGACGACACGGCGGGCCCTCAGGTCCAGACAGATAGCAGGAACGTGAGATGAAGACGAAGCAATGATGGAGTCGGTCAATCTTGGGGACGACCACCCTTGCGAGACGCTGAGTTAGGTTTACCCGGTTTGTTCAAAGAGCCCAGGAGTGGGCGGGTTCATCCATCTGGGAAAGAGGGTCGACGAAGGATGGTTTCCAACTACCACCCACCCGGCGCGTCGATGAGTACATTGCACCGGCAGGCGGTACATACGAGGCACCAGAAGCAATGGCAGGTGTGTTGGTCATCTGAGTGAAGATGGGCATTGCCGTCGCGATCTGAAGGCTCTGGGGGCGCACCTGCTGCGGAGTGACAGTGGTGAGGACATGGGCAGGGGATACGGAAGGGGCACCCTCGGTGGGGTCTTCCGCAGCTTCAAAATTAAGAAAATTCATCATGTCCTGCGTATAAGCGCTTAATTGACGTTGCTGAGCAGCCGTGTACGCCTGAAGCTCGGGGTTATTGGGAATATGGAACAGGGACTGAAAGTCTTGGGCAGCGGGATGGGAAGCAACTGGAGCAGAGCTCGAGTCACATTCCCTCAACGACTCCATCTGTCGTTGAAACTCGTCGAAATCAATGTTGGCGAATAATGCTTCACTATAATCGACTGGTGAGGGCTGAGGATACATGGCAACCTCCAAGTCGCCCTGAGGGGGAGACAAGAGCGCAGAGGATTCGATATTCGCTAAATTGAACATCATGCCTTCATCAGACCCTGGGAGCAGTCCTTGGAGTGAGTCAAACGACGAGTTGGAGGAGATGCCCTGCTGGAACTCGGCAAAATCCTGTGTCTGGGTAATTGGGATATCGAGATTTACAACCTGAAACATTATTGAGAAACCGCAAAAGTTTATCAATTCCACATAAATGTACCTCGGAGTTTTGAGAATCGGGATTAGGGAGATAAGTGGAAACGTTATTCCATACTGGTGGTGGTGGTGGTGGTGCGGTAGTGTTTTCGGCTGACCGTCGATAGAGCCGAGGTGAAGCCAGGGGTAGTTCACCGGATGTGGAATTCTCAAATACGAGCGTTGAAAGTGGTAGTGTCGCGTACGGATTGGGTGACGGATGGTTGGAGTTGGGGAAAGACGGTACGCGAATTGAGTTCGCAGGTAGCTGCGAGGAAGAAGAGGATGCCTGTGACCCAGAGCTTGGAGATGCTCGGGTAGACGGACTCGACGAGGAGGCCACTGAGCGGGGTTGCAGAGGTGATTCAGATGGTGAAGGGGATGACACCACTGATATTGAGGGGGAAGGACCACCAGGACCGTGGTGTACTTGAGGCAAGTAGGGAATCATAAAGGGTTGTGGCATGACCATGTTGGGATGATAACCAGGTATGAGAAGAGGCTGGGGCTGAGGCAAGGAGGGGATGGGAGGTGGAATAGGTATAGCGGGAGGCACGTCGTCATCGTCTTCACCACCATCGTCCACGTCCACGTCCGAGGGTGTGGCGACGCGACATTTGGACTTTTTCTGCTTGCTGACCTTCCTCTTGGGACAGAAACGGTAATCAGGGTATAATTCTTGATGTTTCGCCTTCATGGTCTCAGCCTCCTGTTCGAAATGCCGCTTGACATCGTCGGTTTCGTGCCTCCACATGTCAGAAATCATCTTTGAGACAGTTGCTTGGGAAAAACGCTCGTTGGCATGGGTAATCTGGATGTTCTTGAACTGGTAGGAACGGTATAAAATCCATGCATTTGGTGGTCGTGGGGGTTGGACCTTGCGATCGCGTCCAGTGCGAGTCGGACGGGCCATCAGGCAGAACGATGACCAGGGAGCTGCTGGGTAGAAATGGAGATAGAACGGGAAGGGGATGAGGGGGAGATGGAAGTGGTTCGAGTGAGAGACGCGTCGATGCTGATGTAGAGCGGGAAAAAAGACAGGCGCTGGCTGATCCGTTTTAGTAGGTCCTTGTGGGTCCACCCTGTTGTGGTCGTGTTTGCTCTGTCACTTTCCGTCAGCGCCCGACCGGTCCCTTTTATTGCGACCTCCACAGTGGAGAAGGCGAAGCGAAAAAAGACCACCACACTCACCGAGTCGGCGACCGCCATCGCGACGAGGGAACAAGTCTGACACCTGCCGATGGTCAATGCGTACGAGTCACTGCTGCGCCGGCGCTTTGGGGATCACAGCACCGCGGGTCCTCTGCGTCTTTCACAACGCTGTGCTCAGTCACTGTCGTCGTCGCCTTTGCAACGCGGTGTTGGTTGAGTTCGTCGGGTGACTCGGGTCCAGGCGCGTGTGTGGCGCGCGGCACGGCATTTTTACACAATCACAAAGTCTACGCCGAAACATTTTTTTCTTGTCTTGCTCATCCTCGTACTATCTTGCAGTGAAATCAATCTTCATTCGATCACAGTCTTTGGCGTTTCCATGCGCGTACAGCCACGAAATCAGCTAGGTAGCTTTTGGAATGCAATGAAACCTCCACAGCAACGGCGAATACATGTCAATTTCGAAAGCGGCTGCATGCTGGGGACTGGACACTGCCTCGTAGATGTGGACCATCCGGTCCTCGTATCCAATAATTTTGGTGTGGATTTTTGACACGTGAGATAGTCCCGGAGCATGTCTTTGGCAACTAACGACCACCCGGATTCGTCTAGATTGGTGTCACTCGAGCCTCCTTGCGCCGGGACAGTCCATCGGCAAGGATCATCCGTCGTTGACTTCTCTCTTAAGCGGTTCAAGTGAACTCGTTTTTGGCGCACGATGTTCTCGATAATTTATGATTCAAACCGCATGACGAATTGCACTTTTGGAACATGATTCACGAGCAATCGGAGTTGCTCAGGCCCGGGACCTAGAGTGTTCCGTGGCGATGCTCCATACGAGTTCGAAGCACCCGGATTTTCCAAAAAAAAATTCAAGTACGCGCAACGCCGTTTAACACCTCACTTGACAACTTGTTCCACCGCTCAGTTATCTATTTTCCGAATAGGCACGGAGGTAGGGAGTCAGTTCAAGGGACTACCAGTGTGTTTCCGCTTTACGGACGCTGATGGGATCACCTCCTATGCACCAGTGTCTCGAATTGACTACGCAGAATTACCAAGCCACGCAGTGAGGTCATTTTTAGTGAAGGAGAGCTCGGGCATCGGCCAACCGCATGGTATCCACAAGGTGATCCCTTTTTTGGTATTAAGCTAGCCAATCAGTGCTCCGGAATCGTGCAAAAGCGTCGTCAGATACATCGCATTGCGAGGCTGCTGGGCAGTTGAAGACGTCCCAAGATGGGGGTCCGAACTGACTAAACTGTATTTTATGCAAGTATTTAAGACATCGTTATGCGGTGACCTGAGGCACCGTCACTCGGCTTCCCGTGCGCGACATCGTAGACTTCAAACTCCTCACTGCACTGCACTATCATGACACCTTCCGTTGCTCCCGTACTCGTGGTAAGTTTCTTGACTGGCCATGTAGTCGAAGAGGCTAACGTAGACCTTGCGTATTGCGCTAGGCTGGTGCTGGACCATCCGGGCTCGTGGCCGCGCTCACATTGTTGCAAAACAACATCCCTGTTCGAATTATCACCAAGGAACTCGAACACCGATTCGGCCAGCGTGGCAGTGGTGTTTGGGAGCCCGATGGAATGATCTTACATCTTGGTACACGCTGACAGTCTTAGCTCGGCTTTCGATAGCCGCGTACTCCGCGCATTCGAGACCCACCAGAGTGCTAGACCAGTGCCTCCTCTCCGGGAATACAAGCCTGGTACGCTTGAGCCCATCAAGTCCATCATCACTACTCCTCACAATGACCCAATACCTTCGATTCCTTATGCAAGTGTACTTTCAACTCTCCTGTGACGATGACTAATGTTGTATGCCCTGTTGTTAGAATAATAATGCGATGTACCTCGGTCAGCCAACGTTGGAAGCTATTCTACGTTCTCACATTGAAAAATATGGGTGCTCCGTCGAGCTCGGAACGGAACTCCTGTCGTTTGAAGATGATGGAGAGCGCGTACTCGCAAAGTTGGTCAAAAGAAAGGATGGCGAAGAGATTCACGAAACATTCGAGTCTTCATATCTTGTCGGAGCAGATGGCGCCAAGGGTGTATGACCAAACCAACCCTTTCGTTTCATGCGACAGATCATTCTTTCTGCTAGGTGTCACTCGAAGACAACTTGGATTGACGTTCCTTGGTGAGACCGTCCAAGATTTTGGCTGTCTTATCGGAGATCTGTGTCTAGAGATTGAAGGAGTCGACAGAAAGGTACGCACGATCTTTTGTGCATGGGATGCTCAATTCACCGAAACTGCACCAAGTATCGACACATCTTCGGCGACAGGTCGTCCAACTTGTAGGTTCCATTTTTGCGATGTCTTTCTGCGCCATGTCTGATTATTAAATTGCTAGCTTCACGCTTCGCCCAACGGATGAGATAGCTCCAGATGGTTTCCAGTTCATGATAACTATGAGAAATTATGAACCACAACAGCTCCTTGCCGACCAGAATTTGATGGTTAGATCCATGTCAGAACTGACGGGACACGACATCAATGTCAGAAAGGCAGCCGCTCTGTCAGTGTTTCGGTAAGGCATATCGCGCTACAGGTTTTCGCATGCTGCATGACTTGAGGCAGGCCCAACATCAGGATGGTCGACAAATTTGGTAGTGGTCGAGCGTTCATCGTTGGGGGTGAGACAACGTCACATTTCCTCTTCGTTCGCTAACATAGCCTTCTACAGACGCAGCACAGTATGTAGACTTGTATTCGCACATGCTTCAATCTCACCTTGCTTCTCAGCGTCCACGCGCCAACTGGTGGCCAAGGTTTAAACGCGAGCGTCCAGGATGCTGTATGTACCCCCGAGTGGCTTCCTACTCCGTCTCTGACACTGTCCCTTTCGGCAGTTCAACCTCGCCTGGAAACTCGCCCTAGTCCACAAAGGTCTCTCCCCAGTCACCCTCCTCGATTCCTACACCACAGAGCGTCTCCCCGTCATCGCTGAAATGCTCCATTTCACCACGAGGAGCTTTCACAAGCTCCGCTCGGCGCCAACGATCGAGGGCGCGATGCAGCATGAAAGAAGGATGAACATGCTCGGTGTGAATTACCGGTCGAGCTCGATCGTACTGGACGCGTTCACGCAAGCCGAGCCTGGGAGTGCGTATGGGGTATTGGAGGTGGGGGTGTTGGCGGCTGGGGACAGAACGCCCGATGCCACGGAGTTGGGGTTGGTGTGCTGGTGGAGTAGAAACGACGACGAGGCTTTTTGACGTGTTCAGCCCAGTCTACCACACGGTGCTCGTGTTCGCTTCGGATGCAGCGTCGTCAACGGATGTTCTTGATGTACTGAGGAGGTATCCTAAGGATGTCATTCGGCCTGTGATCATCCTTCCGCAGGGTACCGAGATGATAACCGGAACGCAGGTGGACGTTATCGTCGACCGTGGCGGACATGCTTACTGGGGGTACTTGGCGGAAAAGGGAGGGAAGAAGATGGCCGTAGTCAGACCTGATGGTGTCGTGGGTGCCGTGGTGCATGGTGCCGATGGTGTTAGGGCATACTTTGCCAGAATTTTTGTCCAAGATCATGAGTTCCGCGGGGTGTAGAATGTCATTGGCGTTGGTTCTTTGCGTCCGAACTAACAATTGTGCTCGCAAGAAATGTATATAGTGTGATGGAAATGACCAGCGGTATACCAGACAACGACGTGATAGACTAGGAATTGCATAGTTAGGCAGAGATGTAACAAGACAGCGAAGTGACACCAGGCAAAACGGGGGGTGCGCGAAGCGATAAATGCCCCAAACCGCATCACAACACCTCAACGACTTTAATACGAGCATCCCTAGCAAGGTCGGTCGCGTGTTTGATATCGGGAATGATGATCTCGTGCTCGGCAGCTATCCACCTGAACTCTCCACTGTATTCAAGGAGGCAACCATACCAACCTCATCGCCAACACACTGGCAGGCCTTCTTCATCCTATACAGTATGTAGTACGTACCAATGGTTATCGCCAACGTACAGCGTCATCATCATCGTCCACATTCCGCCTATTAATACACACACACACACCTTCCTATCAATCCATTCCCTCAGCGGGCATCGGAAAGCACCCCATCTCACTCCCTATCAAACTCTATCAAACCACACCTCCGCCCGATCGCGCACACCCTCGTACGTCCGTGCCCGCTCTGTCACCTGCCCCACGAACCCACTCAATCCAAACCCCACCACCCTACCCTCTTCCACGACGAATTCCGCCACCCCATCCGCAGTTCCTATCCCCCCCTCTTCAGCTTGAAACGGCGTCGTGTCCTTGCCATACCCGTTGGGGTACAGGGACGGCAAGTACACGTCAAAGACGGCATCGTGTTGGTGTCGCATGCGGACGTGTGAGGAGCACACGCGGGGCCATGCGGCGAGGAGGTCCTTGGAGTTGGAAACGCTTGCGGTGGTGCCTTGTGCGTCATCGACTATGGAAAAGTCGGATTGGATCTTGGTGCAATAGGTAGATGGGCTCGATGGGCTGCAAAGCGTCAAGGGTCCGTATCCAGGATCGGTATACGTCCCAGCAAAGGCGTCCAAAGACAAAGATAGCGTCGCGTTACGAGCATCGGGCTCTGTCTGGGTGGCGTTACGAGAGGGAGAACTGGACCATGCCGTTCGTCAGTCGTGTCGAGGGCTCGAAGAAACTCGCACATGCCAACCTCGTATGACTCAGGGAGCTCGTCAGACCCAAGGCAGAATCAAGGATGCGTTGGAAGATCAGATGCAATGGCTCAGCCTTGTCCTCACCATTCGCGAACAGAGTCACACCGATCTCGTCGCTCGGTAGGAATGAGACGAGCGTAGAAAGCCCTGAAAGACCGCCTGAGTGCAAGACCATCTAGAGTGTCTTTAGCCATCGGACACGAGAGAAAGATATATTCAATCCCCACGTTGTGTCCGCGATAAGAAGCACGGTTCCAACCCATGCCATATCCAACGATCGAGTGTTCTGGTTCGGTTGGGTGGTCGATTGCAATAGAGTAAGCATACGATACGTTCTTGTATACGTAGTCTGGAATAACAGTCTGGTTGTCGTAAACGCCCTCGTTGATCCACGTCGAGATCCACTTGGCCTATCCGTGCATCCGGTGAGCAAAGTGGTCACATATCTGTCATATCTCAAAGACACCTACCATATCAATGGCGTTTGATATGATCCCTCCTGGACCCGCCATCGCAAGCGCCGTCTTTTCACTGAAACACTCGGGTACCCTCCTGCCCTCCCTCGTCCACCCCTGCGTCATCTTACCACTCGCCTCGGCCTCGGCGGGCGAAAATGTCGTCGACGTCATGCCCAACGGCGCAAATATCCGGTCTTGCACAAAAGACGTGTACGACTGGCCTGCATACGTCTCGATGATGTGCGCAGCGACCATGTACATCTATCTCGGATCGTTTGATCACCGATCGTTCGACAACACAAGGCGCGAAGCACTTACGATATTGTTGTATGACCATTGCTCGCGCAGCTCAAACGCTGGTCGTAGATATCTCAACCGCTTAACCATATCTAGCGGCATATCCAACGGTCCAAACGCAGCATCATGCCTAGAGAATGAAACAGTGGCATGAGCGGCAAGGGACGAGGGATGAAATGGAAACAAATCGGTCGAGGACATTGCAAACGACAAGCGCACATACACCCCCAATAGCACATCATGATCACTCACCGCGGTACGCCCGACACGTGTCCCAAGATATCCTTGAAATTCGCCCTCTCTGACGCCCACGTGTCCATCAGCGCCCATCCCTCATCACCCGGACCAGGCAACACGTCCCGCAAACGCGTGTGCCACGTCAACTCGGTCATCCCAGTCGGCAACGCCGTCACATTCCGTCCATGCTCAAAGTCGTCTATCAGTAGACCGAGGGCGGTGGCGCAGAACGCTTTGGAGACAGAGGCCATGTGGAAGCGTGTCTGCCCGCACAGCGTCAGTGCGGTATCAGACTGGAGTGCAAAGACGAATGGAATAAAGGGCACACCTCTGGCGTCACCTCATCCCCATCCTCGTTCCAGTGTCCCCACGTGTGAAACTCGGGTTCGCCTTGTTTAGGGACGACAGCGACAGAGAGCCCGGTGATGTGTTCGAGCGCCAACGTGTGCTCGATAAATGTCGAAAGCTGCGGCGTGATCACTACGCCCTTGCTGTTCCAAAAACCTGTGCCGCCAAACTGTAACAAGGGAATCTGGGACAACAACTTGAAGTTGGGGTAGGTGTAGGATATCAGATATATCAGTGGCCAGGCCACCAATCCAACACCGATTGCAAGCACGTTGGACAGCATGGTGGTGGTTTTACCGGTCGTCGCATGGCCAGATACTAGCAGATGGGATCCATCAGGGAGCTGGGAATCAAACAAGGTGTCAATGCTCACACGGATAAGATGAGGATTAACCCCAGTCGCGCCGTGCCTGAATTCTTGTTATCGGAGCTGTAGCACCTAAGGGCTTTTGGGTATATAGGTAGTTTGGTTTCATTGTACACTAGGATCAAATTGTAGAGTGCGTTCGATGTTTTATTTCCGCTAGATAATTATTCTGGAATAACAGTCTGGTTGTCGTGAACACCCTCGACTGAACAGCTCATCCTGATCCTCTAGCTGCCTCGTACGTCTGAGCCGGTCACAGAGGTAGCGTGCAAGGGTATCCAAGGATGTTGACCGGTCAGGGTGTCCTTGTGGGCGAAGGAGGAAAGCTTCTCGGCCAAGAACAATGGCCTCTGGATGACCTCGAGCTGCTTGTACCGAGTAGGGAGACAGAGCGCAAGGTTATTCAATGACATCGACAGATCAGGGAGTCCTTGTGGGCGAAGGTCGAGAGATGCTTGATTGAGGGGAATGGCCTCATGGAGAATCCGAGCTGCTCGTACCGGGTGAAGAGATCAGCTGCAATGTTGCCTAGTGATGTCGATCGGTAAGGGTGTCCATGCGGGCAAAGGTCAAGAGCTTCACGGTCGAGGGTAATGGCCTCATCAAGTCTTCCGTGACCCCGAGTTGGTTGTGTAACGACGCAGACCGATGGGGGTGTCCTCGTGGGCGAAGATCAAGGGCTTCTCGGTCAAGGACAATAGCCTCCGAGTTAGGACACTCAGAGTTGTTTGTACCGCGTGGCGAGATCGAGTACAAGGTTATCCATTGACGTCGGCCGGTGTGGGTGCCTTTGCGGGCGAAGGTCAAGGCCACTCGGCCGGGGACAATGGCATCGTCAAGGTCCTTCATGACTCCGAGCTGGTTATACCGGATGGACAGATCCACTCCAAGGCTATTCAGTGACGTCGACCAACCAGGATATCCTTGCGGGCGGAGGCCAAGGGCTTCTCTGATGAAAAAAAATGGCCACGTTGAGGTTCACTGTGACCCCGAGTGTGTTGAACCGGGTGGAGAGACGACCTGCAAGGGTATTGTCCGATCTGGGTGTCCCTGTCGACGAAGGTCAAGGGGTTCTTGATCGAGGATGATGGCCACCTCAAGGTCGCTCATCACTCCGAGCTGGTCATAGCGATTACTGGGACGTCATTTTACACCTGTGCACGCTGACGAAAAGTGAACACTACCTTCTGAACTCATCCAGGTCCCTTATTCAGTGAATGTGTCCCATGTCCGCGCTATGTGACGGAGTCCTCTCAGAATCGTCCACTTTTTCCTCGTCCATCTTATTCTGGTTGCCATACGCTCCCGGCATTGAGCCTGTATACAAGAACCTACGGTTGCTTGTCGATTAGGAATGCGTCTTTATCGACCACGTCTCCAAGGATTTCTGGATCGTCGATCAGTTCTCTACTTACCTATGACTTCTTTCTTCGTCCCCCGAGCGACGACAAAGCATGTTGTCGTCCTGAAAGACCAACATAACAAGGCTGCCCACGAGGGTTCCGCTCAGCTTGCCTGCGAAGCTGCCGCATCCATTCGCACTATTGCCTCTCTTACACGGGAGGAAGACTGCCTGAGATTATACAGCGAAAGTCTGGAAGAACCTCTCAGAAAATCAAACAAGACCACAATATGGAGCAATCTACTCTATGCGCTTTCG